>JAYMTF010004867.1:0-12446 GCA_036897485.1 Pelargonium nanum | reverse complement strand
TTTATAAATTATTAGTATATAATAATCATTAATTTCCAACCCGTGCATCGCACGGTTGATATTACTAGTTAGTTAAGAAAGCTTGTTGAAGACATATACTCATTGACAAAAATATGGTTGTTATTAATGAAGATTATGTGAATCTTTGAACCCATGATTTCATGAAGATAGAAGAAAATGTATAAACAATATTAAGTTATATGAACACAACGTAACATATACTGCAAGTAATTGTTGGGTTTGGAAACATTTTTGCATAATTTGCGGCTCCTGCAACTCACAATGTCTCCTCCTCCAACCATAACACACACAAAATTTAAATTAATTGGAACTACCAAATAATTAATGTGTTTTTTGGACTAACTTTGAGACATGCATAACATTTTTCAATAACAGACTATATTCAACTATTCAACCACGAGTCTTCAATTACTGAATCCCGAAAATCGCACAAAATTCATAAATCAATCTCACACATGTTTCCAAAATCCATTAAAAATAAAAATAATCTGGAGTCTCGCTGTCACACCCACAATAATTTTATTTAAATTTAATTTTTCAATGTACAAAAATGGTGCAAAAAAGACACAAATAGAGAAGAAACGAAAAGTAAACGAAAGTTAATGCTCCAACTACCTAGTAATCAATTGAATTTAAAATAAAATATACAAAAAAACAACATGATTACAAATAAAACAAAGTAAAAATTACAGAATCAAAATCTGAAGAAATGACAGATAAATTGACACGAACGTGAATGGCGAGATCTGCAGAAATATTCGAGTGGAAGCAGCAAGCGAAGCGTGGACGTACCGCCTTCACCTGAAAAACAAGAACTTGAAAACGGGTAAAAAAACAAAAACAAAATAAAGCTTCGATTTTTACAACAAAAAATCAAGAATCAGAATCAGATAGAGGTAAAGACAAGCCGCGAGTGACTTGCACAAAGCTGGGAACCAGTCAACGTCCTCCCCTTTTCTCGGATTCTGGATAATTTTCTTTCACTTCAGTTCTTCAAAGTTTCAGAGAAAAACAGAGCAAGCAAACCGAGAAACGATATCGAACAAGAAAGAACCAGAATGTGTACATCGCTGATGGAGAGTATAAAAAACCCATGAAACTCAGGATGGATAGCGCCAATGGAAGAAGGATCAGCAACCCATTGATTTGTGATCTCATGATTTTCATGATTCTGATCCATGGCGCTATCCCTCCTGAGCTTTACAGATTCTTATATACTTTTTTTGTTTATGAATTTATCAGAAGATATATGAAGGAGATGAAGAGAAGAAGGTGAGTGGTTAATGGAGAGTGAAGTGATAATGGTGGTGGGGGAGGAAGAGAGGGTGTATTTATAGCGGGAGAGAACAGAGCAGAGCAGAGCAGAACAGAGACGCTGTAAAATAAAAGAGAAAGGGGAAGAGATGAAGGGAACGTGGGGATTCGCAGAAACTGTTAACGTCACCACTTCTGTTCTGTGTATGGCTCTACCGACTAATGTGGATTTCACCCTATTTTCCCCTACTATTACAACTCTATCCTCTCTTTTTTTATCTATTGTTTTCTCTATATTTAAAGTGAGACTTTACCAACAAACGCGTGGGTCAACTGGTAAGCAGTTATTCTAGTTTAACCTGAGGTTTCGAGTTTAAGTCCTGCGTTAAAATTTGGTAGGGAGAGCTTTGCCGTCCTTGTGGTCTTACCCGGCTCGAACGAAGATTAATTTGAGTATGGTACGGCTTAAAGATATTGATCAAATGCTGATCACGGGCCCACTTCAAAAATCTTACTATTAAAACCAAAAAAAAATGAGACTTTTATTGCATAACTCACTTGTTTGGATTAAATTTTTACACGATTAGTGCTAGTTAATAGTAACAATAGTGCCTCTTCAGAGACGTTACGTTAAATAAAATTGTAGTTTACATAATGCAAGTTCCTGCAAAGCTCGTCTAAAGAGCATTTTTATATAGGAGTTCAATGGCTCCGTTGGAATTTTAGATCTTTTGAAAAGATGAAAGAACACATGAATTGTTTTATTGCTCTCATAAAATAGGCATATTTGGAGATTTGTCGATGAGGGCGATCGATTCGATTATGTTATATTGACCCATGAAATGATAGATTTTGTTTATGCGGACGAGGTCGGCCAAGTCTGGAGTGTTAAAGGACGTAATTTAAATTACTTAGTTAATGCATATGCTGTTTATAATTGATTATGATCAATATTGAACATCTTATGCATCTCATTGATACTATTAAGTTGTTTCTTAAATACTTCATCTTAATATTGGTCATTTCAACAATTGATACATTCTTATATTTGATTTGATTTTTATTTTTTTGAAATCTGGCCGATTATATTATACTCAACGTTTTTTTTTAAGTTGAGCTACACAACAGGGGTAGCTCTCCCCTTTTAACCCAAACCCCACCGCACCCGACGCAATGAGATTTGAACCCACGACCTCCTACATGGAAATGTGTATCTTGACCATTGCGCCACCCCCTAGGGGGTCTGTTCAAACTTCCTTAACCAATTTTTTTGATTTGAGGGACCATTCAATTGTATGCCTTCATTTCCTTAATTTATGTCAATCAGAGAGATTATTTAGTCACGTAAACAGCTGTTCAATGCGTAAGCTAGAGGCTCAAATTGATATCAACCCTTCAAATCATTCTTCAATGAAGATCACTCCTCAAGATATATAATATTGCAAGTAGAATTATTTTGATCAAACCTGGTAACTGTTATTGTTATTTTATTAACTATTTAATCTCATTGTTCTAGTCTAAACATTACTTTAGATGTTAATTATGGCAAGTCTTCTATGATAAGAGGTTAAATGCTCAAAATCAAATCACTCACTTTCCTCGGTCATGTCATTTCTCACAAACATAGTTGGAAAGAAAATTTATATGATGATTTTAACAGTTTCAAAAATTACAACCTTAAAAAAAATAAACCTTATTTTGATATCATTAAAGTGGCAAAAACAAATTTCAATGACATTTCGAGTGCATTACTAATGTCGGTAAGAAAACTAACTCAAGTTGATCATATGTGTTTAGTATCATAAAAATATTAGTAAATCCAAATATGGTAGTGTTCACAGGTGCTATTTTCTCGTATCTTTTTTTATCTGATTTGGGTTAATGGCTTCAAAAGTTTCTTCCCTTTCATGATTACTTCTCCTTCTTTGGATTATTATTCTAATTAATGATTACTAAAACTTTATTGAATTAGAAATTTCCAATTATACTCTAGTGTTCTCTCATTTTTGTATTTATTTACCATACATTTTGTAGTGAAAAACTCGTTTGAATTGAGAAAAGCAATGAAAACATTTTGATATTATAAGATCAAAAATTATATAAATAAAAGTATAAATTATGATAAAATAAATATTAAAAAAAGTAATTGAAATGATGATTGCTAGTCAATCAATGAGCATATTGTGATCATGGTGTATAACGGGTGGGGACATGAGTAATGTACAAATAAGGTATGTAAACAATATAGAAAAATAAATCTCATATTTTTAGCCCAACATGGTCAATTTCACATTGTAGTTTATGGGCACAATTGTAAGTTTACTATCGGATGAGTTAAAATGAACCATTTGCATTGACATTATGCTTGATATATCTTTATTTCTTATTTGACAGATTAAAGTTCGTAATTTATCTTAATTTTTTGTGTCATATTGAGTTTGCTTCTAAACACGTTAAAGATAAATTATACACACTCAATCTACAAAAGATACCGACATTTTGCAGGCTAGTGGTAAGTGTCAGAGCTCAGCATGTTTGGATATAAACCGAAGATGAGGTTTGGTCAGTTGTAAAATGAGTGTCCTAATTGTTTTGCATTTTTGTCCCAAAATAAGTGTGACATGAATTATCATTAACATTTTTATAATAAGTTAGTTACTTCATTTTTTAGTCTAAACCATGAGGTTCCTAAGCGGGTCCGCAAACTCGCGGTTAACACGTTTAAACCGTTTTATCACACCTAGACTAAACCTCATTCGAGGTAAGTCACGGTTAAAGCTCATCCCTCTTCCCAGTGTTGTGTTGAGCGAGAATCGAATGCAAACGCTCTTCCCACTCACGCAGCCTGTGTAGTCAACTGTGTCACTACCTTTGGGTAATAAAATAGTTACTTTGAGCTTGTTCTCAAAATAAAAATTATGACACTTATTTGGAGACGAATAAAAGTATCTAACTTAGACACTAATGTAATTTAAACATGTTATTAGAAATTATTATATCCAACAGACCTTCTGCGTCCACAAATACCAGGATAATTACATAGATGTTTGGATCATATTAATTAGACTTATCACAAACTAAGAACAAAAATCATGAAGTTTTTGTTTTGTTTCTATTAACAATGTTCAAACAAAACAAATCTTGAGATGACTTGGAGTATTCATTCCTTGTAATTATTTAATGCGGAATATAAAGCTTTATCACAAATTTGGGAAGATTCCTTGTTGGCGATAACAACCTTGACCCAACTTGTTGGGCTTAGTGTACTACATCCACATCCAATCACTATCAAAATAAATTCCCATAATTAAACCCAAATTATGCAAGTTAACGTTGGGTTTTGGAGTGTGACACATTCCTAATGCAACTAAATAAAGCAAAAAATAAGAATAGAGAACCTAACATGCATTAATGCAAAATTGGTATGATTGAAAAAGCCAATTATTTTGCTAAATTGAGAAAGAGAGGCACATGTCTTCTCACATCAATATTCCACCATTAGGGCAAAAATTGACAATTACTGGATCAGTGTTTAAGAATAGAAATCTAACAAAATTGTGTTTGGTTATAGTCCTCATAGATGTAGGTAAACTCTTATGACTATCCTCTAGGTAAAAGAAATTTTTGGAGTCACATTTATTGGTAGTAACATATTTAATTATAATAATTTAAATATACTTTTAGAGTGACTTTGTTTTAAGAAAAATTATGATAAATTGGTTAATGTTGTATATCTACTTTTGTAATCCTATGAACAATTTGTGTTGTAATAAACTTAAAAATTATTAACTAACATATTATAAAACTACTATTCATAATTTATGCATAACTAACTTTTCAAAAAATGACACAAGACACTTATTTTGAGATAAAAATGCAAAAAAAAAAAAAACATGACATTCATTTTGTGATGGAGAAAATATATATTACTATGTCATATTAAATCGTACAATGGATTTCATTTGTTGGTGGACTAGTGCATTTTAGCAATGCAAACGATTTCATTGTTGATCAATACTCATACTTAAAATGAATGACAAAAGTGTCTATTTAATTTTTCTCTTTATTTATTTTTGAGCTGATGAAGGTTGTTAACTCGTGTGGGAGCTGAAGACATACATTTTTTCGTTTCAAAATTATATTGGTCTAAATTTATCCAACAAAGAGTTTATGGTTGAGGTAAGAGGAGGTTGTAGAAAACAAGTGATGGCTCCCAAACAAGTCCTAATGAATACTTATAAGTTTGTTCCCATCTCATCATTTGGGGGACACCTTCATGGATGGATGATGAAATGGGGTAAGAGGGAGGTGTGGCAGTTGTGTGAATATGTTGTAAGAGTGAGGTCAAATGTGGAGATAGAGTCCTTGTATTGGGAAAATCCCAAATTCTGTGAAAGCCAATGAGGGAGTCTGGGTGTTAGGTTGATAGTGTTGAAAAAAGAAAAGCCAAAGCCATGTTCAGTGGCAGTACTCAGAACTGACTCAGAGGAGGGAAAGGAAGGGAAGGCCTCGGAAATTGAACAATCTCTCTCTCTCTCTCTGACTATTTACTAACTTTCCTGCTCCCCAAAACCAGAGACTCCAATTCCAACCTACCTAGCTACTACCACTCTACATTCCCATACGATACAGTAACAAGAACATCCTAGAAACCTCATTTCCGGAGAGGACAAACTATGTAACACTATGAGGTTGTGACTCTATCAACTTAAAGTTAGCTACTCCAATAATACAATTTCCATGCATTTGACATGGAGTCGAGTTTTATATTTGACTCGTGATGAGTCTTGATGTTTATTTGATAAATTATTGTCTTCGTTAAAGAAAACGTCAAATGAGCAAATACTCAAGAGATGCAAGCTGACGTGGAGTTTCTTGAATGAACTCTGAATATGCAAGTGTCATGAACTACATGTGTGACTTTTAGAAAAATTTGAGGAGGGATAAAATGTAATTGACGTTTGGAGATAAATTACATATGCATGTTGCATAGAAACAAAGGAAGTGCTTATTTGAATAAACTTGATTTGAATATACAATTGTTTTTTACTCATAAAATATACATTGGGTTGACCTGACTTTCCAATCAGACATAGTATTTGTTAGGTTATATTGGTTAAGAGAAGCGAAACAAGTTTTTTTTTTTTTTTTTACAGGTGAAGTCAACATATTTGTCAATATGATAGACTAAATTTGACATGTTATATAACTTAGTATAATAGCTTAGATTACTACATTAATGCATATTAATTTGGTTGTAATTTCATACGTATCACCCAAATTTAATTAATGAATTACCTAATTTTAGTTATTTTATGTATATTTTGATCCCTTGTACTTACATGTTATACAATTACATGTCACTCAACTTTCAACTCCTTAAAATTGTAAATTCACCTAGTATAATTTTTAAAAAAAAAAACAACTTCTTATACCTATTGACGTCGGTAATGATTCAATAACTAAATGGACAATTATGAATTTGCCCATTGAAGTTGAACTACCTGGTACGATAATCATGTAAATAAGGGTTAGGGGTATTATCGTCAAAACCGTACATATGAAAAGGTTCGGTTCAGCCTGCTGCCATCCCAGCTGTTTTTTGACTTGACGCTATTTGGCCATTCATGGGAAATTCAAATTCTTCCACGGCCCCACTTTATTTTTTTTCTTCTTTATTTGTAATTTAGTAGGTCTATTACTCAAATAGGAAATCTAGGTTTTTATTTCTTAAAAATCAATTACTTATTATTACATAGAGAAAATAGATTTAAAAAAACAAGTTTTTCTTTTTTTAATAAAAAACAAACAAGTTTTACAATTGGATAAATGACATATAAGATTAGAGTATGAGGAGGCTAAGCCACCATTAAAACATTAACAAATTATTAAAATTTTGAATCTGGGAGAGTCACTCCGTTCTCACAAATCCATTGGGTGGGTAAATATGATATTTTAATGAGATGTCATGTTATGATTGACTTGGCTTAGGCTAAGCCAAAAATAAGATGTCTTAGATTCATTTTTTTCATAAGATTATGATATCTCATTAAAAGTAATGAATCTAATGTTGATTTGCACCTATAAATTCTTTGAGATTGAATATGAGTAAAATTTAAAGTGCTGGATCTTCTCATTAACTTGATGTAACTTAAACGAAAACAATTTGACTCAAATTCTTTAATCATTATTATCATTCTTAAAAACATGTTTATAATCATTTATTTTTGGTACAGTTGTTTGTTTAATTCTAAAACTAACTCCATTGTGCAATTAAATAAGTAAACTGACACAATCAATATGTTTACAATAGCCTAAATAATGAAATAAAATAAGTAAATTGTCATAAATAGATATATGAAAAATTGTTGTATAACTATAAGTCTATAAGCTAAGTGGTTGTGTTAAATTATTGAAACATATATTTAGTATAATAAATAAAATTTTGAATTAAGAAACAATTGACATTCTTTTTTAGAAGTTGCGGTTTGAATAGAATTGACATACCAGCCTTAGTTGTTGTTTTTTTTATAAATATTTTATTTATCTAAAAGATATGATATATGAGGGAACTCTTTAAATAATTTAGTCTTGGGTTAAAGTTATGGCTGATCCTCCAACTATACATTCATATCATGATTGATCCTCTTACTATTTTTAAAATCATCAATGATACTTCAACTATATACTAGGATCACGTTTAATTAAACTACTAATTTTAAAATCATCAATGATACTCTAACTATTTGTTCTTCTCACCGTTGTTCAAAAACTCATATTCCATCCAAAAACTGTTAATTTCCGTTAATTAGTTAGAGCCAAAAGAAAACATATGTCTAGCACGTGACATCATCATCACCTTTAAACACCATTATTTGCACTTAAATCCATAACATAGTATAAAATTTCATGTCAAACTCATTTACTTGTTATTCTACATTCCCTTCTTTACTAGTCTATTTTCATCTTCTCTCTGTAACTGAACTACAACTCTACAAGATTAATTTCATAAAATTACATCATCATTGTAGACATGAATGCCTTTACTGCATTTGCTACTCCCTCCTTTAATGTGTACAGTTTTCTTATAAAAATCACTAACATTTTATACATAATTTAAAGAAGTTTTTTTGTGTGTTCAAGTTTCAAGCACTTTGTATGATTATTGAATTATCTAATAGCGATGGTGATACTTTTGTTTGAAATTTCATTTCGAAGAACAAAGTTGGGTGTCCACTTTAATTTTTTATTTTTATGTTTGTTCCATTGCCTGAAAGTGTTTGTGTGTTTTTGCTTGTTTCATGCTAAAAACTCAAAAAAAAAAAAAAAAAAAAAAAAAATGGTTTTGAAACCCCCAAAATGGCTCTTACATTGAAAATGGCTCTAAGTCAACTTTTGGTTAATTGTTGGGTTAAAGGGTTTGTGGACTTGTGCCCCTTCTTGTTCTTTCTATTTCAGAGAATCAAATTCTAAAAAGTTTCTAAATTTGAGTAATGATTTTCTGGACAATTCTATCTACATACGTGTTTTTTCTTTTAACAATTCCAATTGTTTTTAATATATTTGATGGTGTTTGGAAGAATTTTTTTGTTCAAAATTTATATTTGGTCTCTCAATTATTTGTTCAAATATTGATTTTGTTAGTAAAATTCTCATGAGATGACCCATGATCAAAACACATATAAAAATTATAACTAACCTGACAATTAAGAAAGAGTAGAAGGATCAAATGTCATACAAGTGTGTGGTTGAAGTATCATTGGTGAGAAGAACATATAGTTAGAGTATCATTGGTAATTTTAAAAATAATAGAGGATCAAATGTGATACAAGTGTATAGTTAAAGTATCATTGATGATTTTAAAAATAGTAAGAGGATCAAACATGATATGAGTGTATAGTTGGAGGATCAACTATAACTTTAACCCTTTAATCTTACTTGTGATAATTAAACAAATGAATTATTTTTATTTTTATTTGGATTTTTCCGCTTTTCAATTTAAAGTATAATCATTCTATTTTGTTCTAAAAAGATATTCAAGTGCTCCTTAAAAATCATGATTATAATAAAATTATTTTGTTTCCGAATCACATTGTAAGAACAAGTTAAACCTTGCAAATCATTGAAACCATGCCTACATATTCTAAGCTTTTTTTTGTTAAACACCACTAACAAATAAAACAAAAACAAATATTTACAACCCTCTGGGTTGATGTAGTTGGTTCAGCACTACGTCCCTTAAGAAAGTGGTTGGGAGTTCGAATCCCAGCTCTTGTAAATGGAAAAAACTCCTGAGCCATCCCCCTACCGCTTAGTGCGCTGACAGTGGGGCGAGTGGGGATTAGTCTAAGTGTGGTAAAACTGCTTAAAGGTGCCAACCGCGAGTGTGTGGGCCCGCTCAGAAACCGCATGGTATAAACCAAATAAAAAACAAATATTTACAGCGAATATCATTCACTATGTCCCTTAGAAGATGACGCAATGGTCAAGACACACATCTACATGTTGGTGATCGTTGGTTCAAATCTCATTGCGTCGGATGGAACAAATATTTACAGCGAATATCATTCACTATGTCACTTAGAAGATGACGCAATGGTCAATACACACATCTACATATGAGAGATCGTGAGTTTAAGTTCAATTGCGTCGGATGGAGTTTTAGGTTAAAAAAAAAAAGAGCTACCCTGTTGTGTAGCTCTACTGATTGAAAAAAAAATATCATTCATTATTATGTTAACATTGGTGAAATGAAGATATTAATTTTGTGGTCTGGGTTAGTCAAAACAAGCAGGGCCTGTCTTGGTGAGCTCGACGATGGTGGTGGTTGGGCCTTCCCTGCAGCCGTGGGCCCATAGGTTTCCTATCTGGTCACAAACTCCTACCGTACATTTCCTTCCACAAAATAATAATTATTACGTTATTATATGAAAAAGGAAATAAAGTAAATATATAATTTCTCTGGTACAAAGTTTTTACATAAATATATTGGTAAGAAAAAGAGGGTCCAAATGATTTGTGGGTATTTAATTTCCCAAGGATGATAGGAAAATGAGCATGCACACCTTTTTTATTCCCTTAAGAAATGGATGCTGAAGTGACGCATCATACTCTAAAGTCAAAAAGTCAAACTTGGGATCTGCCAAATATCACGTTCCAACTATAAATGGTGATCATAATTGGGCCCCACCCGGACCCGACATATCTTCCCATTTTTATCTCCGCCTTGTCCTCACATCACCAACCCTACAACCGGATCCGGGTCTACCTCTTTATTGGATTTGGACACCTCCTCTTGCTTGCATATCCTACACTTGCGTACACCAAATTATTGTGCACCCTCACACCCTTCAGCCAAACCCCAGCCGTTGATCCATCCATCAACGACGTTGGTTGATCATATTTTTGACGAGGAAAAAAGCCAAAATTACCATAACATACACTCAATGAGATATGTTGGAGGACCCCCCCCCAAAAAAAAAAAAAAAAGGGGCCAACTCAACTTATGCACGTTAATTATGGTCTGCATGTGGATCAAATAGAGATAGTTTATAACCCATTCTCGTTTTGCGAGTGAATCGATTTTTGTTTTGCGATTTTGATCTAAGACAGATAGATAAGAAACTCATTCTTATGGTTAGGAAGATATAAGACAGACAGAGAGCCAATTATTACTATAGGATATAAAAAAAATGTAAGAGGTTCATAAAAATGTAAAAGAACTTAATTGGGAAATAACATATAAAACACGACTACATAATAAACCTAAACAAAATTAGAGAAGAAACACGTGGGGAAATCGTGGATAGAACCCATTGTGGCTATTGGGAAGGAGAAGAGGCATACATAGAAAACCTGTAAAAATGATTAAAAAATTCCAATTGTGAGATTAGAGATAGATATAAATATTAGCAATTTTATTTTGAGCGCATAAATATTAGCAAATTAATTATACAATTTTTAGGGTGTCGAGATTTGAATTTATGACTTTTAAGTCGATCATACTCTGATAACTTGTTAAACGATAAACTATTTTCTCTAGGCAAAGTCAATTAGGAGATTAAGCTTATACATAAAATCCTCATTTATACTTTAACATTACATTACAATGGACTCAAATTAACATGATATCTATGTTGTTTTTGTTTGAGTATAACAATCCACGTCATGGTTGTAAAAGAGTCAAGTCACCCGTGCACGACTTTGAGTTGGAGTTAAGTTATCATCTTCGTACGAAAACTATGTGATTCGGCATAAAAAATCAGAAGTAAATTCGCCAATGAGAGATCGACACATGGCACGCCCAGTCGGACGAAAAATTGGTCAATCGGTCCGAGCCGATCGAAATGGTCCGAAATTCAACTCCTCCAAATATATTCAACATTATACTCATATTGAAGAGGAAAATACAAGAAGCGCAACGGTTCAAACGGAAGTCAAATCGGACTTCAAACGAACCCGGATCGGCCGAAAAACGAAAGAAATAAAAAGTGGACGTCAGACCCACGCGCCCCACGCGCAGCGCGTGTGGCGCACGCGCGCAAGGCGCACTGCTGGCCTGACGCGTGTCCCACTCACTACTCCCTTTGTCCCCTGTTTGGCTTGCGTCTCCTTCTCCACTCCATTCTCTTTTTGTCTTATGTGTGTTGCCAAACAAACCTTGCGCAAAGGTGGATCCTTGCGCACGCGCAAGCCGTACTCCTCCAATCCAATTCTCTCTCTCCTCTCTCCATGCGCAAGGACCAGCTTCTCTTACCAATCCAGCCCCTCACCTTGCGCCACCTCACCACCCACATGACACAACTCACTCCTCTCTTTCCTCTCTCCCTCCCTTGCGCGTGCGCAAGCACCAGCTCCTCACTTCTCCATTCCATGCACATCTCATCTCTCTCTTACCAAGCCATGGCATACAAAATAAACTCAACCCATATTTCATTATCCTATTTAATTTTTCTCTACTCCAAATAAATGAGACCAAGCCTCTAAGCCAGCATCATACCAACACATATTATTTATTTCTCTTCTCAAGAGACCACTCTCCATCCTTGGAAAATATATTTACATACGTCAACTCGATTAATTTCACCAAGTCGCATGGCACGACCAAGGAGCGAAAATGACCAAGGCGAACCTCGCCTCCCATGAATCTTGACTCTCAGGAGCCACGCCTC
>JAYMTF010004866.1:0-12447 GCA_036897485.1 Pelargonium nanum | reverse complement strand
GGCGAGAGTTATGAGTTTTCCGGCTAAAATTCAAAATCACATCCCAACCAAATTTGTGAATAGTCCTTATTTGGTCTAAATATATTTAAACAATTTATGTGGCTTTGAACTTTGCATTTCAGTTTCTGCTCCTGCTCTCTTCTTTGTTTAATATTGACCTCCTGTACATATGTTTTAATTTGCAACTAACCTGAGTAACCTATGCTCCTGTAGAGTAAGACAAATCATACTTGGACATATATAAACCTCTAAATGGTGATATTAAGCTGAGACTAAATCATCTGGTTGTCTCATTTAATTCTCTCACTTTTTTTCATTAAACACATATTGATGGTGGCTTTCTTTTGTTATAGACGACCTGTTGAGGACAGTGACAGTGATTTAAGGAACACAAGCAGTGATGGTAGCAGTGATTCTGAACTTGATAGGGAATTGAAGTACTCAAGTGAGCAATGGAATCATCACCATTTAACAAGTGAAATTCCTCGGAGGATGGATAGATTGTCTTTGAGAGACCAGCCTACAGAGCCCCACGAAGACTTTTCAAGTGATGAGGGTGAATCCGTGAATTCCCAAGGGTGCCTACTTTTTGAATATCTTGAACGTGACCCTCCTTTTAGCCGGGAACCTTTGGCGGACAAGGCTAGTATTTTTACTAATATTTCTAGTGCTATAAAGAAATTAAATGATATCTTTCATTTTCTTTCCGCTTTTGATATTTCCTCTTGGCCATTTTCCTGATCTTTTCTTTTTTCACAGTTGTCTGATCTTGCCTTCCGTTTTCCTGAACTGAAGACACTAAGAAGCTGCGATTTGCTGCCTTCCAGTTGGATCTCTGTGGCCTGGTATTCACTTGTTAGCGTTAAATTTGTTCTTCATGATATATGGGTATGTGTGGTGGGCTTACAGGTTCCTCTATCTATTTTGTAGGTATCCAATTTACAGGATACCAACTGGCCCAACTTTAAAGGATCTGGATGCTTGCTTTCTGACGTACCATTCTCTATCTACACCTCTGGGAGGTAATAATGGTGACTTCAATTGTTAATTTTGCACGTGAGATCATTTAGGTGTATCGGTGAAAATTATGTGATTTCATTATTACCTTTTTGTCATTTAGATTTGTCTATCTGCATTAATGGCTGTGTTAATTCCTGGTAATCAATTCTTACGATCTTTTATCCAGCCATTGTTGTCCTTATTTATCCAAGTGTTGCCTTTGTTCCCTGAAAACACGAGTTAACATTTTCCTGTTGGTTTAGTGGATTCTGCAGTTACTGTGATAGCATGCCATTCATATTAAATTTATAATCAGCTGTTTTTTTTATTACATTCATTCTAACTCATGAAATTCATTTCTTGTAGGTACACGGAGTTCACACTCTCCAGCAGTGGTAAGATACCCTAGTGAAGTGGATGGTGTCCCTAAGATGTCATTGCCTGTTTTTGGTCTTGCTTCATACAAGTTCAAGGGATCTTTGTGGATACCTGGTGTCCTGGAGCGACAATTAGCCAACTCACTCTTGCAAGCTGCTGACAATTGGTTGAGACTACTTCAGGTCAATCACCCAGACTTCCTTTTTTTCAGCCGATGATGATATCAAAATTATCGAGATACTTGAACCATTCTAAAAGTTCAATTTGTTCTTTGCTGCATCGTCCTCGTGTCAGTGAGTCAAATTCCCTTAGTTTTTCTGGCGAGCATTTAGCCAGTTTGTGTTAAGGGTTATTCTGTGGTTTGGTTTCACTGCATGTTAGCGACAAACACTTTCTGAAAAAGTTGAAAAAAAAAGGAAAAAAAAAAACTAAAAACAAAAAACAAAAAAGGAAAGAAAGAAAGAAAAAAAGCTTTAGAATGGAAGAAGAGCACAACTATAATAAGGCTCAATCAAAGGTGAATATAGGAGATAGGGTTAGAGTTGCTGTATCAGGGCTATAACTATAAGCTTTCAGGAGGCAAGAGGTAGTTTTTGGGTTGCAACGAGTGTAAGCATCTCTCAGCTTGCTCGGACTTTTGTATGTTTATTACCCGAAAATGGGTATACCATGACAGGCCAGGCTCCGTGAATGCCCTGTTGATCAGCACTTTAGGATGTAATCTTTATTTAAGGGGATTTTGTTAGTGAGGTTGTGTAAGTTTGATCTGCCCCAGTAATGTATTTGGGAACTAACTGTTGTGTTGTTATCATCTGAAGAAACTGTGTTATAATTTATATAAATTAACCTTTTGATTTAGGCTATAATATTTTGTTCGTGGCTGCTTTAAAAATCATCCAGTCATAGATTGATTGTTCCTGGTTTGTATTTGTGAGATTATTGGGAGAATTTCTTCTCATTAAAAGATATTCTACATGATCAGTAGTTGTGCCTAACCTTTTTTATTGTAAAGTGAGGACACCTTTACTTAACACAATTTGTCTGAGATTGGAATTATAATTATAATTAGAATTAGAATCTTTTTGTGTTCCATAATTATAAGCATAATATTTTTCCAAACCTTATCTAATATGTACAAAATATTAATATGAATACTTAAATCATATTATAATAGCTCACTTAATTCTTTTTATCTTTTACATATCTCTTCCATTCATTTTTCTTATTCCCATATAACAATATTTCTTTGTCACCTAGTGAGTAGATAGTTCAAAATATACAGTTTTTGCGTGAGATCTTGGATTCAAATTGGGACTCCTAATTTCATTGTTCTCATAAGGATTATTTTTAACAACAGTTGAGATTTAGTTCATGTTTGATGAGTGTTGTAGCAGAGGCTTGTCAAATATGTCATTTTATCCTAAGCCTACATCGAGCGTGCAATTAAAATTACATGTATTTGTGAACATTTAAATTTTGGATAAAGAATCGTAACATTATGTATAAACAAAGATCTAATTTTTTAAATTTAGAAACGAAAACGTGATTTTATAAGATTTAATTGGTCGTGCTTTGTCCAAATATATTAAGTAGGTTCGTTAATTTTTTGTTCTGGGTATTTTTTTTATCAGCAACGGGACATCATACTTGAAATAATAATGTTTCTCACTCCCTTTGGGAGGGTCACCCTAAACCCCACTCCTTAAATTTTACTCCATACTGTCGACAAGAAGGCTCGAACTTGAGACCTCACTTTGGATTAACTACTTGGCCCAACATATCTTGGTTCTGGGCCAATACTAATGGAACAAATATCAATATTTTTTTGTCCTGGGTCAATACTAATAGAACAAATTTCATTAGGGTTTGACATCATATAAGACCCAAGATATTGTAAAAATGCGCTCAAATTATTATGCAACTTTAGAGTGATTACAAATATCCAAATCAACATAAATATAATTGATGTTTCACACACCTATTTTAGGAATTTAATTGATATGTTATCTATCCAAATCTCTTATAAATTAAATTTTTTTTGTTTACGTTCTAAGGGCATTCTCAACTGTTAACTTATAAAATGTCATCGTCATGAGAATATTTTTCTCAATATGATGGTTAACCTAAAATGGACCCGCTAATTTTTTATTATTTATAATAGTGTGAAGGAGAAAAAATGAGCTCACAATACTATATTATCTATGGGATAAAAGACAAAAAAAAAATCATATATAATGCAAATAACAGAGAAAAAGGGTGAGAAAATGACTTACCAATAACCTAAACTATTGATTTTGTATAAGTTAATAGACACAATGAGCCATGTTATCAATCTTAATATGTATTACTATTAAAAGAATTAAAATTAATTGTTTCACACTTTAATGGGCCAGCTACAGTAAGCCCATAGGATCTGCCGAACAGCCACCGTGGGACAATATAAGTGAAAAGAAAAAGAAGGTAAAAAACTCAATTTGTTCCCTGAATTTTTCATGTTTCGATCCGATTTGGTTCCTAATTTTTTAATCTAAAATAGTCTATAAATTTTCATATTTCAACTCAATTTGTTTCATAAACTTTTTTAAACTTAAAATAATTCATAAACTTTCAAAATATTGACCTAATTTAATCATTGTATTTTTTATATAAGCTTTAAAGGAAATGACAATTTTGAGTCAATATTTGAAGGCTCATGAACTATTTTTTTGTCAAATAAAAGTTTATAAACCAAATTGGATCAAAATACTAAAGTTCTTAAACTATTTTGAGTTTAAAAAGTTTAAGGATTAAATTGAAGGGGTAATTACAGTTTCACTTCTTATGGTAAGCTTCCATTTCATTTAGCACCTCTTAAATAATTTTTCGAACTATTTACTATCCTATGCTTTGCAAAGTTCATTCCGTCACTAACCCAATTAACTAACGTGTAAAAAGACGAATTTGCCCTTCTTCTGCAAAAAAAACTCTAGGATATCTGTACACTCAACTCTCCTTTCACTTCACCATTGTTGCCGTGAGAGAAGCGTCGGCGCTGGTGCAGGTGCAGGTGCAGCTGGAACTCCACCATCAATGCAGCTCCTACTCTTCCTCTCGACCCATTGCCACTGAAATGCCGTCCTCCACAAAGTCGAGCAATAACCCCAGCTATGAGCCTTACAATCACTATTGCAGGTTCCTGAGTTCCTATACTGTCATAGGTGCTTCTTCAAATGCATGTTGTAGCTGATCATTCAACCTTGCTTCAAGAATCCCCATTACCTCAACGAACACCAAGGTAAGCTAATTGAGATTGAAACAAGTGCCACAACCCAAAAGAGGAGTGATTTAAAAAGGAGGGGGAAAAGAGAAATGGAGAATCGAGAAACTGATGGAGGCCCCCAATTTTTATTTTGTTTTTTCTAGGTTTATTGTTACAAATTTGAATGAATTTTAGTTTTATCTGTTACATTTTTGTGGTATGGGTTAATGTTATGAATGAATTTTATGAATTTTCGGCCGGGGAGTTCATGAATTTTCCGTCGAGTTCATGAATTTTTCGGCGAGTCTATGAATTTTTCGGTGAACTTAGGTTGAAGAAGAAGGGTAAAGTCAAGAGCATTTTGAGATTTTTTTTAAAAACGATTATGTGCTGGGGACATGATTAAACAGTGTCATTTTCCGTCAAATGTAACTGACAGAGTGAACTCTGCAAACCAAAAGGTAGTAAATAGTTCGAAAAATTATTTAATAGATATTAAATGAAATAGAAGTTTACCACAAGGAGTGAAACTGTAATTACTCCTAAATCGAATAAGAACAAGAAATTTCTGGACTAAATTTGATTTCACCCAAAAAACAACCAAACGGGAAACCCGCTATAGCCGGTTAGAGAACCGGTAAAATTTCTCTCTCCGACAGCAAGACAGCGGTCCAGCTGTCCGCTCTGACCTATTTGTCAATCAGAATCAGTATTAGTGGGACCCACCCCAAAAATTCCCCTGCTATTGTCTCCGCCACACATCAACCAATCGATCACAACTCCACCGATCTTCGCTGCTCTCGCCATCACAGGATCCAAGCTCCTGATCACCTATCATGAAAAGAAAGACACAAGTAGCATCCAAAAAAGCATGCTCCCAAAATAAAGCTCGAAAGTTGAAAATTCAGACCCAACAAAAAAGCGCCGTTAAATCCCCAAAACCAGCAAACACTCACTCCACTACTGTTACTCAGACCATCCCAAAATGGCGCTCTCCGTCTCCGTTCTCGCCATCGTCACCTCCCTCCACCTCATCGCCTTCGTCTTCGCCGTCGGCGCCGAACGCCGCCGCAGCACGGTAACCGTTTCTTTCTCTCTCTCGCTGTGTTTGTGCCTGTTACTGTGTTGACAGTTAATTAGTGTGTCTCTGTTTGTTGTGTACAGGCGAAAGTGGTGCCGGACCAGTACGACGAGAGGACGTACTGTGTGTACGGATCGGACGCGTCGACGGTGTACGGACTGTCGGCGTTCGGTTTGCTGTTGATTAGCCAGGCGGTGATGAACGGCGTCACGAAGTGTCTCTGCTTGGGGAAAGGGCTCGTCAGTGGAAGGTCCACCGTCTGCGCCATCTTCTTCTTCATCTTTTCCTGGTACTCTCTGTCTCTCTCCTTTACTTTTATTTTTCTTCTTAATTTGAACGAAGCAAACGGTTAGGATTGTTCTGTGGCGTGGTGTTATTTTGAAAATTACACTTGTGGAAATATCCTGGCACCGACAACAGATAGAGCTAAATTTATGAAATTCGTCTCTATTCTGTTGTTCCTGTAAATTATATTCTGAAACCAAAAATCAATATAGAGTAAATATTTCATCCAATGTCAGTATAGATAATTTATAGTACCATTTAGTGATCAGATTGTGCTTAATTTGGATTATCTGTGCAGTTAAGAATGATATATATGATTGATATTTTTTGTTTTTAATTAAGGTGACAAATGAATTTGACTTTGAGAGCAAATGGTTAGATGTTAATCCTATAATCCCTCAAACATATTTGGACCCTGCCACGAAGAGTAAAGTTCTTATGAAGTTATTGATACTGAGATATATGCATCCAGTGTGCTTTGCTATATCTGTGTTTTTGTCTATCTCAAGTGAGTATTTAAGAATGTTCCCGAATAATTTTGTATGCGGATAATATTGTCGTTGCATAATTAGATGACGCTCCACATCCTAAATTAATAGTTTGGTGAAGTGATATATGATTATTTAAGACGGTGAAGTTAACAGTGACTGAATTAAAAATATAAATCATTTTAAATAGCCTGTGAGTTCTGAAATGAATTGTTTCTAGTATTGTTAATTTTATTATTATACTGGTCTATGTGCATACATTGGTGGGTTGTGTGACATTATCAATTCAATAGTCTTGCACAATTAGTTCATCCATTTAGGTTATCTTATTTAAGGATTTCACTCACATTATGAAGAATGATTGTCACATGGGCATTTCAAATACGTAGATTTTGCAAACAATTAGCCACGGCCCACGGGATTAGGTGCAAATGTTATTTCTCTTTGTTTAACAAGTTGGTTTCGAGAGTTAATCCAAACCTCTCTAATGCACAACCTTATAATAGCTTCAATATTACAAGTTTACAAGTTGGAGCTTTGCAAAAATTGTTTGGTTTAAATACTCACTCTATCCCAAAACGAGTGTCCACTTAGTTTGTTATGCGTAAATAATCAACAATATCTATGACATAATATAGTTAGAACCCCTTTTTAGAGCGGGAGTATGTGGGGGTATAAAGAGGAAAGTCCAACTCTAACCAACTTATCCTTTATATTTTACATAATTGGGAAAGTGGATACTCATTTGGGGACGGAGTGAGTATTTGTTCATTACATTCTTAAGTTTATGGTTTCAGTCAAATGACTTGCTCGTGTTGTAAATGTAGAATGCTGTACATGGAAGATCTACTTAGGAAGTACTTTCAAATTAATAGACATGTTTTACCCGACAACTGATTTTTCATCACCACTGCCAAACGAATACAGATTTCAATATTTTGTAATGGGTTGAACTTGCTACCCAAAACTATATAAAGAGGTTGACTTATGCTGTTTTGAAAACAGGGATTCCATTTAGCCCTATTTAGTAGCTAAATGACTAGTGTATTTTTAAGACTGTTTGGGACACCTTATTTCAAGGGTGCATAACCCTGTAAATTATTTCAAGGGTGCTTGTTATTATTTTGAGAAGTTGTAAATAAGTGACTTATGAGTCAATAATAATAATAATTAAAAGTGTTTCTTTAGCTTTGAAGTTGACATAAATAGAGGGTGCTTCTGAATCTCTGATGGCATACTTGAGGTTCCTATAATCACATTTGCTTGTAAGGTTAACAGCACCTCAAATTGGCTTTAAGCCATAATCCTCATATGTACTGATCAGCTTCTCAAAAAGCCTAATAAAATAAGTTAATCAATCTTGAATTGCCCTAAACTTCTTATTAATTTGTCTTTGTTTAGGAGACTTGATGGTGTATATTCCTTTTGAGTTTTGATACCTTCATCTCATGTTTTGTGATTGTACTGTTGTTTCCAAGTCAGTGGTTGTGTTTCCTAGTTTTGTTTTTTGACATAGTTTTTCTGGATAATGAAATAGGGTAACCTTTTTGGGAGCGGAGGCATGCTTGTTAGCCGGGTCGGCAAAAAACGCATACCATACCAAATACCGAGGAGTGTTTCAAGTAGAGCACATATCATGTGCCACCCTTCGCAAAGGGGTGTTTGCAGCTGGAGCAGCTCTAACATTGTTGTCACTGATTGGTTCAATCCTATACTATTGGGCTCATAGCAGAGCTGATACTGGTGGATGGGAGAAGCACCAGAACGAAGGCATTGGCATGGCTACACAACCACCTAGTGACTTTGAGAAGGTTTAGTTGAAGATTGCTAGCCACGGTTTTGGCTCTTATTTATATTGAAAACGAAATAGTTATGGTAGTGAGTAATGTTTATATACACTATCTATATATGTTAAATATATGGTATTGTGGGTTGTGTTTGATACATGTTAATTAATTTTGTTAATGTCTGGTATGTAAATGTGAGAACCTTATTAAAGGTTCCAAATAGAGGATGGTTTTGTGGATACACGTGAAGGTATCAAGTGACCTTTCATGAATTGCTAGGATTCTTCTTCATATTCTTAGAAGGTAAATAGCCTCTCAACGGCAGTTTGTTACTCATGTCTAAAATAACATTAACCAATTTTACCACCAAACGCGGCGTTAAAAACTTGGTAGGAAGAGTTTTAGGGAATGCAGTTCTTCCACACTACATACGTGAGAAGATTTAGCCAAAGGAGAGCTTGGAAATCTTACTTTTTTTACCAGTATTAAGGCCCTAATAATAATAATAGTACTAACACACTACACAGGCAAATGATGAGCCAAAAAGATCAAGAAAATATTAGGAAGCCATGTATATAATTGGATCCGTAGATCAAATTTCTCTTTTCTTTCTAAACAAGATGAATGGCCCTCGACACGTTCAAAATTCTGGTTGGTGCCACCGGAGAAGTTCCAATGTCTGGTTTGACTTGTGTTTGAAGCCTCAGTACAAAGAACATGCTAATTTAAACACAAGAAATGATTTCCAGTCAAACTGCATCATCAGAAAAGCAGCCTAAAGCACAGCAGATGTTGGCTATGTGTCAATCTCATGCTCATCTCCGTACAGGGTTTCCTCCTCGTGGCGGCCCGGCCTCATACCCACTTGTAGCTCGGGTAGGAGGTGTTGCAGAACCGTAAGGAACATTATTTGCGGTTGTAGTTTGCCCATGAATTATTCCAGCACCACCTTTAGCTTGTGCGTCATAGCCGGTGTTCCTGGAAGGATCATAAGCAGTTGCTCTCTGCATATCGTATCCTGGTCCTCCTCTCTGCATATCGTATCCTGGTCCTCCTCTCTGCATATCGTATCCTGGTCCTCTCTGTGCATCGTAACCAGCTCCTCTCTGCGCATCGTAACCAGAAATTCTCTGTGCATCATAACCAGTACCTCTCTGTGCATCAAAACTAGGTCCCCTTGCAGGAGGATGTCCAGGTTGGACCCCAGCATATGCAGGAGGAGCACCAGCAGCTCCAGTAACAGGACCTGGAGCAGCAATGCCAGTACCAGAACCAGAACCAGTAAGGGGCCCACGTGCCTGTTATGGGAAATGGAAAGGATACCATCAGTCTTCAATCCATATCTTAAAAGCAACCGGCTAAAAACAAATTATTGGAAGTTCTATTTCCAAACAGGTATATCCTTTCGTTTTGTTTCATCACGGGCCAACAATGGCAGTCCTATTGTAACTTCAAGTACTCTTCCTGCAGCTAAATTTTCCAATCAAGGCTTACATAATACAGTGAGTGTTTTTTTCAAGCCATTTCATTATACATTTTCAACTGGCAAGGATACTAACTATGGTTCTTTTCTATTTATTCCTTCAAAAAATATTTATTCATCATAGGTTCTGAACAATCTTAAGAAGGGAACTTCTAATTAGGTTTCAAAAAAAAAAAGAAGGGAATTTCTAAAAGGTATTAAAATTATTGACAACCTATCTCAGATTCTCAATGGTCATACAAGATATTCATTATTCAATATTAATTGCCTGCTTAGATATGGCCATGCAATGCGACTTAATTTGAAAAGCAAGCAATTACTACCACTCTTCAAGAAATCCCATCAACATGCATGTTGCCCACCATTAGCTGTGGAAATTCTACGCAGGAACTCAATAAAATTTCTGATACGCAATAAATTATATAGGCCAAGAAGACCATTGAGACATCAAAGAGGCACTATTGCAACCATGTCTCAATATTCCAACCAAGATTTTAGCTTCTTGTAAAAGCAATTGTCATCTAAGCACAAGATAATTTTCCTTGGCAAGGATACTTGTCCAGAAGAATTTCTCCAATTACTTAATGAAATTCCAATTTCCAATCAATGATGTCACCCAGAAACTGTGGGCGCGATTTCATTTTCATCATGAAACAACTTGGCAATGATCACAAATCACATCTATCTTTAAGCTCATAGAACTAATAAATGATAACTTCCCATCTATCAGTCACTTGTAGGCTGTAACTTGACAGTAAATAGCAACCCTAACTGAATACAGTACGAAAATTTTCACGATATAGATATTGAAATGTAACTCTGTCCATATTATGCAGCGATATCATCTGATGATGGATTAGACAAGATTAGACACTAAATAGAAAGGACGGGCTTGGGATAAGTAGTGTGCAATGTTCCAAATTATAAGAAAGTAACTTCAACCAATCATTGAAGCCATAAAAAGACAAACCTGAGGTACACTGTAGCCATCTTCATAAGCATTTTGCCCTACAGGATGGCCAGAAGCCTCGTTTTCGTTGTTACCACTTGTGCCTCCATATTGACCAACTGCATTTGATTGCTAAAATATCAGTCAACTAATCAAAAACTACGAAATATATGGAAAATGAAGCTCCAGATGATAAATTTCAGATACACAGTAAACACACCAGTTCTTCTATCAACATTAGCAGTATTGGTTAACTCTGCACGGAGCTTTTCTACTTCCCTGGCCATGGTAAGATAGTTCTTCTCCATTACCTGAAGTGACTCAAGATGGTCATTGTATAATTTTTTTTCTGAGTCATAAGTAGCCCTGCAAGGTTGAAATACTAGATAGTCAAAGCATATAAACCAAATCAAGACCAGATCAGCTAAAGAGAAAAAACACAACTGAAAACAATTCAAAAGCAGAACTTTTTCAAAGAAAATGTTAACTACGAAAAAGCACCTTTCAATTGGAAACTAACATTTCCTATTTGCAACTGAACAAGTTTTCCATACTTTATCTGTTCTCAACAAAAATGAAACAGAAAACGATAAAACTTTCCCAACCCAAACACACCCCAATATTTTTGTTTAATCAACATGTCAAGCACTAGAACTAAATATTCATTTCATTCTGCAGTTCATTTTAAAATAGCTTTTTTCCCTCTCTTTCATGAAACTGCTTATGAAATCACACAAACAAAAGCACAACACCTGCAATGCTGATATTCCTGTCTGAGGCTTTCAAGTTCTGACATTAAGGCAGGGAGTTGTTGTGCATCTGCATGGGCCCTATGAAGTTCTTGGTTTAGTTGTTGAACTTTAGAAAAAGTCTCCTGCCTTGATACAATCAAATTTTGGGCCTCTGCTCGTGCCTTTTGCAACTCTAACTTAATAGGTTCTGCTGCTTGTAGTTCAGCTTCCATCTTAGAAATCTTATCCACAAGTCCCCTCATCTGTTGCTCTCTCTCAGACTTCACAGCTCCTATATGAGCATGTAGTATCTGCAACTCATGCTGCGCAGCAGCTAGCTCTTGTCTCAAGGTTCCATGTGTTGCAGCAAGCCTCTGATTCTCTGTTGCAAGTCTCTGCATCTCTGCATGTTGTGAAGCAAGCTTCTGTTCCATAACTTCTGGGGGAGGCAACATATCAAATGGAGAAAAGGCACCTGGTGGAGGGCGCACCCCAGGACCGAAAGGGTCAGGATGCACTATGCTAGGCCCTGGAAGGGGACGCCGTAAATGAGGTGGACCTCGACCTTTGCTTCCCATATTAAGTAACCAATATTTATCTGGATCGAGAGATATATCTATTAAGACTTTAGAACAGCACAGAACAGTGATTGGAACATCAAAGAAACTTTAAAAACCAGTACATCTCGAGAACAGAAAAATATTAAACATTTTGGGAGTTAAATGCTGACAAATATGTTCATGTTGGTCCCTACTCTATTATACTTCATTTTTTGTAAGTCTGATCCCCTATGTGGGTGGAAATTGACAGCTACATGCGAGAGTTAGCGTGAATGTGGAGTTTGATCTTACTTTGAGTGTTTACATGGAAACTTTTCAAGGCCATATCTTGGTTCATAATTAAGTTCAGGACGTGAACAAGAGCAAATTTACAGACATGAGAATGAATTATAAGAAATAAGCATCCTTACAATACCAAACAACCACTCTTTGTTTCTTGAGCTCGTATATATATATATATATATATAT
>JAYMTF010004865.1:0-12450 GCA_036897485.1 Pelargonium nanum | reverse complement strand
AAATATATATATATATATATATGAGAAAGAGTCAGAGAAAGATCTATCAACTTCAAGAAATGGGTTTTACAACCCCTCTTTTCAATGTGAGCTCCAAATGAGCAGGAAGGACAAGCCAAGACAAGTGGAAGACGACTAAGAGCTCCTCCACCACTTCCTCTCTTCAAATGCCCCTAGTTGGAGCTCCAATCTCTCAAAAATATGGAAGAGGCTTTGAGTGAAAATTCCAAAAAAATTGGCTAAGTGTGGGATTGGCAAGGTTGGGCCAGAAGACCAAATTTTGTCTAAGTAAAGAGGATGGCTTGGTAAGATGGAAGTCTTCATAATTTCCCCCCTGTATTTTGAGGGAGAATTTGAATAATGAAATCCTAATTTCTTAAAGTAAAGAAAGTAAATGCTCAAGGCCACTGTATGATCAAAAGCAAAAAAGACGAGTCTTGCATAAAATTCTCAGAGTTCTCGGATTGAGACAATGAAATTAGTATTGACGTCAAAAAATTACTCTGGCGCGACACCGATAAATTGGTATTGCTTGGAGTGGGGGCAACTCATACTACTCGAAATATCATAACTATACCCGACAAATCACAACATGATGCGTGGCTCCCAAGCGCCTTGTCATCAAACTTTTAAACTTCGAAGCCCTCACCGAGGTCGCGTTCCCAAGACGCGCCCGAACGGCAAAAGACTTCCTCTCAAGGTTATCGATGACGCCTAACATCGCTCGACAGCGCCCAAAGCCATTGTGTGTGTCCAACAGCAGTGGCAGACCCACTACAAGCAATGGGGGTGTCAACTGACCCCCTATTACTAGAAAAAAAAATTTACTTATATTTTTGTTTTCCAAAAACATAAAACCACTCAATTTACACCTCAAAATTTTGAGATATAGTACAATGATTTCAACATATCCAATATAATTTTATGAGAAACTCATTAAAATCTATTATTATTCGCTAAGATATTAATTTTATCATTATCATAACGTAAAGTTTTATTTTTAATTCATTAAAGCAATACAAAATTACTACAATAAAAATTAATTAAGCTAAATGTTAGATACAATTGAGCACAACTTTAACACACACTGCTTCACTCACTTATACACAATATATTCAAATTTAAGTTCACAAAAATATTAATAAAACTTTACTAACTGTATATCAATGTTTATGCGTGTCTCGTGCATTTTCATTACATAATCTCAAACAATACTCTAAAATTTTATATAAGAATGTTTATTTTTTTTATTTAAATTATAGACTTCAAAGTTTTTTTTTCATTTTTTATGTTCAAATTTAGTGCAGATAGGTTTGTTGGATTTGTGGCATCAGTACAAGAAGATTGATGAGTAGATAACTATTTTACATGAGATTCAATGGAACAATGGACGTTGTTTTAATAATTGTTAGCATATTTTATTTAAAATTATGTATAAAACAAAATTGACCTCATATTTCTAAATTCCTGGGTCCGCTCCTGTCCAACACAAATTTTTGTCCCCAAGGTCACTAACAAAGGCCAACGTCGCTCGACGACGCCCAAAGCCACCGGCCCAATATTAACCATGTCAACCAAAAGCTAAGTTTAGCATTCATGTGTGGTGCCAAGGAATGTGGCGAGCCAAAGTGGGTTGGCAAGACAAGAAGCCTAAGGAAATCAAGTCAAGGCCATCGGTTGGGCAAAAAGCCAAGAAAGGAAATGAACTCACCAATCGAGCCACATCGTACATAGTTTGTTGCGACATCAAGTGCCATTTGAGCACCTCACCCATCCGCCAACACCGGCAAAGTCCCATTGTAAATAGGTTGTCGCGACAACTAGTACCATTTGTACTTCGTCCATCCGCTATCACCAACCAATAACCATTGTAAATAGGTTGTTGCGACGAAGGAAAGCTTGTCACAACAGAGGCAAGTTCGGGAGCCCAGTTACCATCCTCCTCGCATACTGAGAAATTTCATGAGCATATATAATGGCCATGGGTCAAGGTCTGAATGACCTTCCAGGCCATCCCGGGGACACCACATCTCTCTGAATCGAGAAGATGACGTTCCATGAGCGTCGACTCTAAATATGCTATTCCACGTGATAGAGACTTTTAGGAACGCCGGTGTATTCCTCAACCCACAAGGGTGGTACGAGAACACTTCAACACCTGCCGCCCATGCATGGAACGTTCGGAGAATCTAGAACTCTAACCCAACAACGTGGACCCCACATCAATTTGATCCATCAAGCGCTAACACGTGACACGTGATTAGAGTTAGTATCCATAGCTTGCAAGGCCTCAACCTAACTCTTCATGGGGCTTCTAGAGACTTAGAGTCTCTCCATTTTCATCAATCTTATATAAGGACCATTCTATAAATGTAGGGATCTCTCCACGTATTGCTAAATAGTGTAGATTACCGTAGATTGCACCCTTGAAGTTTAGATGTTAACCATCTATTTTTCTAATATTGTAGTATAAATAGGGGATGACTTATTTGCCCAAACCATCTCAGAATTGTAAGCTTCCTTTGGTATAGTAAAAAGATTTCTTTCAAAGTTCTTTGTTTTTCCTTTTGTTGTCCAGTTTTGCACTTTTGCTTATTCACTTGCAAGGTTTTAAGGATGACTTAGACAAACACGATGAATGCAAAAGAAGTCTAAGGGTCGGACGATCGTGAGCATTTGGGTCATTATACAAAATTATAAAGTAATTCAAGTATATTCTAACTAAATTTATAGCCTGCAATTTCGTTGAAGAAATTAAAGAAGAACCTTAATTTTGGGGGAGAAGAACGCAAAGACACAACTATGATAAAGAAAACCTATGGATCAATATTTGGTACAAGCTTAAATTTCCTGTGTAGAAACATATTTCAAACATCTTAGTGCAAAAAAATTTAGTTAGTCGGCAAAATAAGAAAAACGCAGAGAAAAATATAAAGAAATGCGAACACGTTTCGTCTTTGTACAATTTGATATAACCTAGTTTCTATTTCCTTATTAAACAATACAGTTTTTTTTTTTTTTTTTGTATTTTCGATTCTCCCCTTGTTCAAAGAGTTATCCACCATTTAAGTTGTCAATTTATCAAACATAACTGAACTTTTCGAATAATTGCGTCCAACTGCTTAGAAGTTTTTTTCTTTATTAGCAAATCAGTACTTTTAATAAAACTTCAAAATGGAAAGAATAATAGTACATGAGAAAATGGAAAGGCTGCCAAAAAGGAAAACACATGAAAATGAATGAAAATGAATGAAAATGAAGGAAAATACCAAAAAATTGGAAACGATTTCCAAATTCTCCTATGGCGATATGCGAAAGTGAACAATTGTGAAACGACCGATACTCTGAATATGAAATGAGTGGAAACATCCACGAATGATCCATATGAGAAGGAATTGGTCTCTAATGGGTATATCAATGGTTTTTGGATCTCTGGATGTGTGCATCAGCGTTTAATTGCTGAATCTAATCAATCATAACCTCGTCTGCACAACATGTAGTAGCTCCTAACTTTTTGCAGAACTCCCATAGTTCTTTAGTGGCGATTCTTGACTTAGGTTTTGGGTGGCCAAGTAGAGTAGCTTCAGAATCACAACTTGCAGCAGGAACGGTGGAGAGTTTTGAAGAGCAATAGGTTTCAAATTGTGAATTGGCTCTCGATGACATGAGACCCCTCGAAAGAGGGAAAGGTAGAGTTGACTAGTGTCTCTTTAAAAAATTTCTGGTGGTGGTCTTGGTGTGGTTGCAGAGAGTGTGTGAATGAATCCCAATAGAATTTTGGGAGACTGGGATAAGCAAAGTATTGGGTGAAGCAATGGTGTTCGGAGTGACAATGGTGTTGGTGGGTAAAAGGGGTGGTTTGGGGGAAGAAATTGAAATTATAGTTAAGGGCCTGATTCCGTATTTCGGGATTCTCATTTCCCAACTCAGCTTCTTGAAGAGACCAATCACATTCCAAAGAGTTCGATGGACAAACGTCTGAATGGAGCAACTACTAACACTGGACGGATCCAGCGAAGGAGGATTGGCCACCAAAGCTCTGAGAATGGAGACTATGAACTCAGGAATAACTTGGATAAGGGTGCAGAAACTTGATCCTTCAAAAGTTAGACGAACAGCGAGCTCAGATTGAGGAGCTCTTGAACAAACACTATATACAATCTCTCATTTAGTGTTGAGCTGAGTGACAAGAAAAAAAAATTTACTTTTTATCATGGGCAAATTATAAATATGGTGTCTCATTGATTCATTGCATAACCCATTATTCCACTTGACACACAATATATATAGAAATTGAGATTTAAAACTTGGAAATATAAACAATTAAGAATTCTGATTTGGTTGTACCTTGTATTGCCTATCAATGTTGGAAAATTGTTTCAGTTCTGACCCTAAGGTAACTTCTAATCCTTTGTCTTATTGATGGATGCTTATGTGGCAATAGCCGGGAACTGGCTTTAGGCCTTTAGGGTCCTAAGGTAACTTCTAAACAAAAAGATTTTGCAACTGGTTGACCAAATGAGAATAGTGAAAAAACAAGAATATTTTGATGAAGAGATGCTTCTTTGATGGAGATATATGTTGAACAAATTTAAATTACACAACAAAGTGTTGACAGTGGCATTGTATGTAAATATTGGAAATGACAGTGTGAGCTGCAAGGCATATAGATATACAGAAGAGGCTAACTAGGTAGCTAGTTAGATGAATTTTGATCCCACTCACTCCCAAGCATTTTAAGTCCTATTTGCTGGCTATAACACATAACTATCTTAGCTATACAAGCCAATCACCTTATTCGAAAGGAAATGAAAACAAGTACGTACCTTACATACATAAATTGACAGATGGTCGTTACATACCTTACATACATAATTGACAAAGGGTCGCACACCTACATGATAGTTACACGCGATCTGTTCATTGATGCCTTAAGAAGAGATCACAGTCACAGAGCCCGGCCACGTTTTGCTTCTGTTGATGCCACTTCCAAGTCACCCACGAAGAATAGTATACTGTCCAAAATCCCTCGGCAGGATTCGTCCTGTTGCACAGATCCTTCTCCTATGAACTTTCTTTTTGAACTCGATGGACAACTACTGGACCCTCTCCTTTGTCCATGTCCACCCCTTGAACCCAAATAGCGTTGGATTTCTCCTTGGTGAACAAGATAGTAATCTCCGCCTTCCCTGATTATCTTCAACCCCCTGCAAGTATACGAGCACCTTAACTATAACTACACTAGTTTCTCAGCATACTTTTTTCATATTCAAGACTTATATCAGTTTTCCATTGGTTTTGAGCTTTCAATGATCCATAGGTTCTACCTACGACTTTCTAGGAATGAACTCTACAATTGACAGTAAAACTGTGACATGTACCAACCTTTCATATGTTCTCAGGAGCTTTAAAATACTAGAGATGTTTGTAGTTTATTTTTCAATGTTCACAGTAATTAAGCTGGAAAAAGAGATTCTTTAAGACTTGTAGTTTGTTTTGATAGGACTAGGGATGGACAACTGCTCTTCTCCGCAAAACTACTTCCTATTTTCTATTAATTACCAAAGTGCGCGAAATAACTAAAGTTACCAACAAGAATACTGTCACTATTTTATTTATATACAAACTACCATATGAGTGTTAACTTTCTACTTACAATCCAATTCGATCACATCGATCTTGCACCTCATACACATCTTTCCATGACTTTGTTCCACCTGGAGAATAAAATGAGGCACGATCTTCTCCCCATCTCTCTTTGAATAGGTTTGACCACAAAATATCGTCTGAGGCTAGGACCTTCCACTTCCTGCAAACTTTTAAGTCCACATTGCCATGTTAATTAAATAACTTACTGAATATCAAAATTTGAGCAGTAAAGCCAGGAAATACAAGTGAAAAAAAAATGTAACAAATTTCTCTAGCTGTGATTTTGGTTGTAACAAAGACCCCACCATTCATCAGTAAGTTGTGCATAAATGCCATCTCAACCCAAAACGAATGAACTTTATGAAATGAGTAACCCAATTCTTAATTCTTAATTCTTCTATTGCAAATTCTGTAATAGATTCAGGAATGATATATAGATGCACATTCTTTGGGTCAAGAGAGGTGCAGAAGTGTTAGCTCTTCAGTTGCTAGAACATATACATTCAAATATTTCATGATAGAATCATGCGTCTTTCCCTCTACTTATCTCCATCAGAAGACAAGATCAACTTCGCACCGTATCTCAACCCTTCTAAAGTCACATAAATAACCACCTATGCAACTTCAGTTGTTCACCATGAGGGTTGACACTGCAAAATTTGAACTCTTCTTTGATAGTAAACCACTACAAGTACGGATTGAGATGGAGTAGCCTTTGATAGTGTCTGAGGACGTAAGCGCAAATTGGCCGAACCTCGTTAAATTCCGGTGTTCTCTTATTACTTCCTAAATAGCTTATTGTATGGTATATTTGTAGTGAATTATTGTGCACTTATTTGCATAAGTATAAATCTGTCTAGGAGGTTGGGTTCTAAGTAAGACCGTTTGTGACCCCTCCAATCTTTCCTAGGATTTACCGGGTGCAATCGTTTACTCGTTATACCGCTATTGGTGGTGTTAGAGTCATATCATTTTCAGTGAAGTCAGGATTCTCTCCATAACAATTAGTATCAAAGCCAAGGTTCTTATTAGTATGCTCTGTGGTCGCAGGTAAGGCTGATCTTCCACATCAGATAATAAACCCTTGGGCTATTCGTATTCTGCATTGGAAGCTAAGATTACTATGAGTATGCTCTGTGGTTGCAGTTGAGACTGATCTGCCGCATCAGACAAATAATCTTGTGATATTGAAAGCTATCAAAGGAAGTTTGAAGAAGTGATGGCCGACAAAAGTTTGGATACTTCCACACCAACAGTTTCTCCAACCTTGACCGGGAGGGCGACTACTGTGACAAATGTAAGGTTTGCAGTAAAAATATTTTATGGCACGGGTCATTTCGGCATGTGGCAAGGTGAAGTTCTAGACGGTCTCTTTCAACAAGGTCTAAACATTGCTATTGAAGGAAAGAAATCAGAAAAGTGTGAAGAGAAGGACTAGAACAATTTGAACCGTTTGGCATGTGGTACCATTCGATCGTGTCTTTCTAGAGAACAAAAATATGCATTCTCAAAAGAGACTTTCTGCAAACAAGTTGTGCTCTCCACTGGAGGAAAAGTTTGAAGAAAAACAATCAGAACAAGCTGTATATAAAGAAAAAATTGTTCCGCTTCACGTATGTTCCTGGTACCACGATGAATGTGCATATCACAAATTTCAATCAGTTAGTTGCTGATTTGGTAATTTGGATGTGACATTTGAAGATCAAGATCTGGCATTGATATTGTTTGGGTTCCTGCGCGAGGAATTTGAATTTCTCGAAATAACTCTACTCCATGAAAAAGCTTATGTCACCATGAGTGAAGTTAGTTCAGCCCTGTACAATTATGAACAAAGGAGGCAAGACAAGACAATCACCAAAGATGGTCCAGGAGAGGCTTTGGTGGTCAGAGGACGTCAACAAAACCAAAAGAAAGGAGCAAAAGGGAGATCCAAGTCAAAAATCAGACTAAACAAAGACGAATGTACTTTTTGTCGAGAAAAAGGGCACTGGAAGAAAAATTGCCAAAGCTGAAGAATAAGCACAAGCCTCAGCAGGGGAAAACTATTTCAGACTAAAATGTTGTTGAATGCAATGATTTAAAAACCGGACCGGTGACATAACCGATCATACCACCGGGTTGATCGGTCTGCCCGGGTCAACCGGCCGGGTCACTCAATTTAATATATAATTATTTTATGATAGTTTAGAATATGAAACTCATACACAGACCAAATCTCAACAGACCAGAGAGGGTTTAAAAGAAGAATACAACAAAATCGCCACCTCAAGAAAACCAATATTTACAGATAATTCTTCCGACCAAAGCAAGTGCAGCTCCAACAGGAAAGATGTCTCGCCCAACCATATCTTGACTCATGAAGGCTGAAGTCATTGATCATCACTTCATCTCCCACACACATTACAAGACGTGTTTTTTTATTGCCTTCACCCATCTTACACAACAAGGCAAGAAGAAAAAAACGAAGCAGAAGAAGAAGCCAAATGTCATCGACGGCGCTCGTTGCTGAGAGAGAATAGTTAGGTCATAGCTGTGAATAGGTAACCTATCTAATTGGATTAGGGTTTGTTTTCTTTTTCTTTTTTATAGATTTTTTAATGCATGTGGGCCAATTATATGGGCTAACTTCATTGTTTTTTTATGTGTTGAATCCCAACATAAGTTGTGTTGAATATTTAAACATAGACCCACTTATATCATACCCAATTTCTATCAATTTTATATTGCAACTCACAAACCCACCTAAACCAGTGCACCCGGTCACCATTTCTCACCGATTTTCTCCGGTTTTGACCGGGTTTGACTGAAGTTCCAGGTGAGTGAGGAACTGGACCGGTGCACCTACCGGGCCCCGGGTCAACCGCCGGTCCGATCCTGTGTTTAAAACATTGGTTCAATGCAGTAATGAAGATTCAAATTTCTCACTGGTTGTCATGCCGCAAACAGCGACATCTCCTACCACATGGATTATGGATACAGGTTGTACCCATCATATGAGTCCCAATCGGGAATGGTTCTTGGACTTCAAAGAACAAGATGGTGGAATTATTTACATAGCAACTGACAACATGTGTATCGCGGAAGGAATTGGCTCGATCCTTTGAGGAATCATGATGGATCAATAAGAATCCTGAGTGATGTCCGATATGCTCCGAGTTTAACTAAAAATCTCATCTTCGTTTGACGTTTAGAAAAATAAGACTGCAAAGTGACTATAGAGCACGGAATGATGAGACACATCTCGGGAGCACTGGTGGTGGTGAACGAAACTTGGCAGAACAATTGTTTGTACCACTACCAAGGTAGTACAATAATTGGAGAAGCAGCAACAACTTGGATTGAGGATAAGTAGATAGAAGCAACCAGGCTGTGACATATGCGCTTAGGGCACCTTGGAGAAAAATCTTTGAAACTCCTGGCAAATCAAGGACTGTTAAAAGGAATCAGTACTTGCAAATTAGACTTTTGTGAGCACTTCGTTAAGGGGAAGCAGACAAAAGTGAAATTTGGCAATGCGATCCATGATACTAAAGATAGTTTGGATTATGTGCACACTGATGTGTTGGGACCTTCCGAAACAACTTCGTTGAGAGGAAAATACTATTTTGTCACCTTTGTTGATGACTTCTTGAGAAGAGTTTAGGTGTACACAATGAAGACGAAAGGTGAGGTATTGAAAGTTTTCATCAAATGGAAAAAGACGATGGAAACTCAGACAGAAAGAAAGATCAAGTGTCTACGATCAGACAATGGAGTAGAGTATACCAGCGATCCATTCATGAAAGTCTGTGGGAATGAAGACATTGTTTGACACTTCACAATTACAAATACACCGCAACAGAATGGAGTGGCAGAACGCATGAACCGGACACAGTGGAGAAAGTTCGGTTACAGAGGCTGTTAAGGAAGCAATTTGGCTTCAACGTCTTCCTGGTGAACTGGGGATCAATCAAAAACCTATCAAGGTTTACTGTGATAGTCAAAGCATTATCCATTTAGCAAAGAACCAAGTTTACCATCCAAGGACAAAGAATATTGATGTTCGGAATCATTTTGTACGAGAGATTCTAGAAGATAGTATCATACAACTTCAGAAGATCAAGACCACGCAAAATCCTGCTGATATGATGACAAAGATTGTAACATCTATCAAGTTTCAACATTGCTTGAACTTGATAATGTTTTGAAGATCACCGCTTGATAGAGCATTGGAGACACTACTAAATATCGATTGTTTTGAGAAAGGATATGTAAGTTGAAGATGCGATTTCGCCAAGGTGAAGATTTGTCAACAATTGTGGCTTTAGTCTACAATTATGACTAGTTTGGCTCACATCTTTTACACATGGTTAAAAACAAGATGGGTGGTTTCCTTCAACTATAAAAGGACCACTCATTCATGAGATTTTACACACAAACAATTCACCAAGCTTAGTGGTGATGCCCTTTCTCTGTTTGTAATATTTCTCTCGAGTGAAATATAATTTGGTAGTGTCCGAGGACGTAAGCTTAAATTGGCCGAACCTCGTTAAATTTCGATGTTCTCTTATTTCTTCCTAAATAGATTATTGTATGATACATTTGTAGTGAATTGTTGTGCACTGAATTGCATAAGTATAATTCTGTCTAGGAGGTTCGGTTTTAAGTGGGATTGTTTGTGACCCTTCCAATCTTCTTGAAAATTATCGGGTGCAATTTTAGGTACAATCGTTTACTCGTTATACCGTTATTGATGGTGTTAGAGTCATATCATATTCAGTGATATTGGAACTCTCTCTACAACAATGTAGTCAATTCCTTCTCTCCTCTCTGAGCGTAACCTTTGGCTACCAACATTGCTTTGTAGTGCACGTATTTCTTGTTGGGAAACTCCTCCTCAGCATACACCCATTTGCATGCATTACGCCTTCATCCCCTTCGGAAGACTGTCGAGTCTCAGCCACAACATAGCATATCGAGTAGGTAGTTTGGTCTTTCTCTTTGGCTTTCTCAATACTGTTGATTCAAGTTGTTGTGGAGATTCATGGATTTGAACCTCTTCTTCGGTTGACTCCCCTTCTACCGTAGGAGCGTCCGCTTCATCAATCATCACTGGGCTGATAAACCTTGTGCCAAACTCCACCTGCCTTGCCTTGGGGTACTCTCCACTTGTTGTGGAGTGCCATCTTTCTGTTGCGCGTTGTCAGTTGTTACCTTAGCCAATATGGTAGACTCATTAAAAATAACATCTCTGCTAAAGATTATTTTCTTCGTCTCTGGACATCAAAGTCGATATCCCTTAATGCCAGAAGTGATCCCAATGAAGAATGTCTTCTTCGCCTTCGGATCCAACTTTGATTCCTTAACATGATAGTAAACAGAAAAACCAAATACATATAAGGAGTCATAATCTGTAGCAGGCTTTCCTGACCAATTCTCCAACGGTGTCTTGCCACCAATAGTAGTTGATGGTGGACGATTAACAAGGTGATTCGCATACGTGACAACTTCCGCTTAAAAATATCTGCCCAAACCAGCATTGGACAACATACACCGAATTTTCTCCACCAGTGTCCGGTTCATGCGTTCTGCCACTCCATTCTGTTGGGGTGTATTTCTAATTGTGAAGTGTCGAACAACGTCTTCATTCCCACAGACTTTCATGAATGAATCGCTGGTATACTCTCCTCTATTGTCTGATTGTAGGCACTTGATTTTTCTTTTTGTCTGAGCTTCCATAGTCTTTTTTTATTTCATGAAAACTTCCAATACTTTACCTTTCGTCTTCATTGTGTACACCTAAATCCTTCTCGAGAAGTCATCAACAAAGGTGACAAAATAGTGTTTTCTTACCAACGAAGTTGTTTTGGAAGGTCCCCACTCATCAGTGTGCACATAATCCAAAATACCTTTAGTATCATGGATCGTAGTGCCAAATTTCACTCTTGTCTGCTTCCCCTTAACACAGTGCTCGCAAAAGTCTAATTTGCAAGTACTGACTCCAACAATCCTTGATTTGTCAGGAGTTTCAAGGATTTTTTTTCAGGGTGCCCCAAGCGCATATGCCACAACCTGGTTGCTTCTATCCTCTTATCCTCAATCAAAGTTGCTTCTGCTTCTCCAATTATTGAAGTGGAACAAACTATTGTTCTTCCGGATTCCTTTCACAACCACCAGTGCTCCCGAAATGAGTCTCATCACACGATGCTCTATAGTCACTTTGCAGCCTTGTTTTTCTAAACGTCCAACGGAGATGAGATTTTTTGTTAAACTCGAAGCATATCAAACATCAGTCCATATTCTTATTGATCCATCATGATTCCTCAAACGAATCGAGCCAATTCCTTCCACGGCACACATGTTGTCAGTTGTTGTGTAGATAATTCCACCATCTTGATCTTTGAAGTCGAAGAACCATTCCCGATTGGTACTCATATGATGGGTGCAAATTGTACCCATAATCCATGTAGTAGGATATGTCGTTTGCGGCATGACAACCAATGAGAAGTCTGAATCTTCATCACTGGATTCAACAACATTTGAGCCTGAAATAGTTTTTCCCTGCTCAGGCTTGTGCTTATTCTTCAGCTTTGGACAATCTTTCTTCCAGTGCTCTTTTTCTCGACAAAAAGCACATTCGTCTTTTCTTAGTCTGACTTTTGATTTGGATCTCTCTCTTGCTCCTTTCTTTTAGTTTTGTTGACGTCCTCTGACCACCAAAGCCTCTCCTAGACATCTTTGGTGATTGTCTTGTCTTATCTCCTTTATAGTTTTTACTAATAAAGTTACTAAGACAGTTAAGGATTAAGGACAAAGGGAATA
>JAYMTF010004864.1:0-12451 GCA_036897485.1 Pelargonium nanum | reverse complement strand
TTGAAATATATCCATTTTTTACCCTAAACATTTTCATTAGTTATACCAAATACATGGGAAAATACATGTATGAATCCTCCTCCTTAAATAAAAAAGTATCTTCTGCCAAAAAAGTTTCATAGTCTAATAAAAATTAAAAACAAGTATTCATTATTTATCAACTAGCTTCTCAGTTGTGCTGTTCTCACTCTTCAAGTGAGTTTGAGAGTACAAATATGTTCCTCACGTTTCGTAACTTTCAAAAGTCTCTACCGCCCAAAGTAGCGTTTCAACACTCGAGAGGAATAAAATGTTATGGATAGTATCTCAGTGAAGCAGGGAGCCTTCGAAGTGGCATGAGGAAGCGAGTTAAACTTCCACAAGTTCACCAAGTATAGTGATTTTCCCCAAATCCTTGAAAGTGTGAGTGTGACGAGGAGTGTTCCTTGGCGAAGTTACCATTTTCATGTGAAACTTTACGTCGCAATGAGAACTGTTCCACATGCATAATGACTTTGCCATGAGAAAGTTGGTGTTCCCATGGACAACTCTCCGGGGGCCAGGGGGTGGCATTTGTTTACCTCTTCATAATTGATGATTTCGTTGATCTTCTTCATATTCCAATGGTTTCGATTACCTCATTCAGCGATCGAGAGGTTCGAATGGTTTCCTTTACCTCCTTCGTAATTGATGATTTCATTTATTTATTATAATTACTATTATAAAACATGGTTGAAGTGCACGCTGCTGAATCATCCACCCAATCTCAACTCTCCACAGTTTCATTTCACCTACCGCGCCCTCATCCGTGGCACCCCACGTTTTGCCAATTCCAATTCTTCTGCTTCTCTGTGACTCACTGTTCTCTTCATATCAAACTCCCACTAACCCTATAAATAAACATACACTCTCCACTTTTTCTCCTCAACTTGCTCTCTCTCAATCCACCAACAAAACCACATTTTCTCTCTACTCTGAAAATGGGCAATCTTGATTCCGAGAGAACAACAACTGGATGGGCTGCTAGAGACCCATCTGGCCATCTCTCTCCCTACACCTACCCTCTTAGGTACATTCACATTTCTCCATTATTTCACCAACTCTTCTCTTTTATTTTCATGTCTTGTTGTGTAGTTGCGTAAGGTTTTCAACTTTTTTGTGTCTTGTTTTTGTTGTGTTGCAGAAACACAGGAGCAGAGGATGTGTACATCAAGGTTCTGTGCTGTGGAATCTGCCACACAGACCTCCACCAGGCGAAGAATGAGCTGGGCATGTCCCGCTACCCAATGGTTCCCGGCCACGAGGTTGTCGGCGAGGTCATCGAGGTTGGCTCCCAGGTCACCAAATTCCGACCCGGGGAGCACGTCGGAGTCGGCTGCCTGGTTGGCTGCTGCAGAACCTGCCGTCCTTGCACAGCTGACCTCGAGCAGTATTGCAACAAGAAGATCTGGTCCTACAACGATGTCAACTCCGACGGCACCCCCACCCAGGGAGGCTTCGCCGGCGCCATGGTCGTCGACCAAAAGTACTAATCAAAATCGTAACTTTAAGTCTTTTTTGAGTACCCATTTGGCTCATTGGAATTGGGTTCTTGCAGGTTTGTTGTGAAGATTCCGGAGGGGATGGCGGAGGAGCAGGTAGCGCCGCTACTGTGCGCGGGGGTGACGGTTTACAGTCCGCTGAGCCATTTTGGGCTGAAGCAGAGTGGGCTGAGAGGAGGGATATTGGGACTGGGAGGCGTTGGTCACATGGGGGTGAAGATAGCCAAAGCCATGGGACACCATGTCACTGTCATAAGCTCCTCCGACAAGAAAAGATTGGAGGCTATGGAGCACCTTGGAGCAGACGAGTACCTGGTCAGCTCGGACGCCACTCGAATGCAGGAGGCTGCTGACTCGCTGGACTACATAATCGACACAGTCCCTGTGGGTCACCCACTCGAGCCTTATCTATCTCTGCTCAAGCTTGACGGCAAGCTCATCTTGATGGGGGTCATCAACACCCCACTCCAGTTCGTCTCTCCCATGGTCATGCTTGGTGAGTCATGTTTCAATATATAAAGTTTGAATTTTTATTTTTTTGGGTCTAAAATTAAAATCATCTGGTTGGGTCGCAGGGAGGAAGACGATCACGGGAAGCTTCATAGGAAGCATGAAAGAGACAGAGGAGATGCTGAATTTCTGCAAGGAGAAGGGAGTGAGCTCCATGATCGAGGTGGTGAAGATGGATTATGTGAACACTGCAATGGAGAGGCTTGAGAAGAACGATGTCCGGTACAGATTCGTGGTGGATGTCGCCGGAAGCAAGCTTGATGAGTAGACACAAATCATACAATACGTACATTTGTATTCCTATTTTAACTACCCAGCTTATTTCTGGGTCATGATTTGGTTAGTACTCAATTGTCAACAATAAAAGTGAAAACAATCAGATGTTAGGTTTGCTCTGCTTTAGAAGTTTTCTCTTTTAAGATTTTGTGGTGGGTCTCTTGGAGTTTTCAAAAGAAATGGATATTACCCAGAACAGATAATGCGCGAGCGTACTAGAACCACGTTCAAATGGGTGCACCAACTCAGACTTGTTTTGTCTACCAACTGAGCTTGACTTGAGGAAAAGAGTGGTCCAATCCACATTTGATAGAACAAAAACATTAGCTTGTGTTGTGGTCCTACTTCATCAACACTTTCTGGTTCTGGCCTGCCTTCTACACCTACTTGAGGAAATTTTCATTCTTTATTTGCTGATGAGATCACCCCCACCAACCATCATCCTCCAAATTCCATGGACCAATAAAAATTGATACTCTTGTGTATTGAGTATGAATCCAATCAACCACATACAGCCACTTCATTGGATTGAGCATTGATGGATTGGCTTCTTGTCCATTATGGGCTCCGCCCATTCCCTCCAATCTTATCCATTTTTTGTTCTGTTTCTTTGCTCTCATCAATCATCATGTCAACAAAAAATAACAGGATATGAATGGTGTTTTACATTCTGTTTTTGAGTGACTCGAAAAGAGGCAAAAACTGTGTATAAACTATGAGAATGCATTAAATGGCAAGGGGGATAATACATCATTAGATCCAACGATACCTGACCTATCTCTTAGCTGCCCTGCTTGGCTGATCTTGACTCCCCTAATCTTCACATGTAAGAGAGCCTACAAAAAAGACGAACTTGTTTGAAGTGATAAGAGAAAAAAGAAAGCCTTACCATACTGATGTAGCCTATGAACTGATCAACCACCTCACTATATGCGCGTGATTTCATAACAGTTGAAAACCAAAAAGAATGTGATTTGCAGCTATAGCACAACTCAAAGCAAAGGTCTTTCATCACATACATTGCAATCAAAACTTATGCATAGGAGAAAGGACAATGAAAACACCTATGGGATACAAGAAAGAGGTTGTCTTCTCCAAAAATGGTAGTACTGCAGCAACATAAGTAAGAAGAACATGAAGTCGTCGAGGAAGACTAGTTGCTATTTGTGAAATGAACTTCTTCTACCAAACAAATGTAACCGACCACGGTTAGTGTTATAACATGTGTGGTAAAAATTCAATCTTGAATGATAAGCTTCAAATATTGACAGGAAAAATGGGTGCTGAATAAAACATGCAATGCCACTGCACTACCTAACCCTTCTAAGACATAAGCTTAAGGTCAGCAACTTAACCTCAAATTCAAAAGACAATTTCACTTTTGACTTGATTGATCTACTATATTTGCAGTTTAAGCCATGTTATAAAAAGAACATTTTGACTTGCAGCAATATTAATCTCTAGAATAGAACTATACTAAACCATACAATCTGATCAGCTCTAACCCAATGAATGGACCCAATTTCACAAATGTAATAAGTGAAGAAATAGATAGTACGATGCAGCCACCATGAAAGCAGATTTGACAACAGGACATGAATGAAGCCATGAGCTATCAGAAGAGGTTATAAGAAATAATGCATCACTGCCACAAAGAAAAGATATTAGTAAGGAAATGGTAGATATTTTGAAAAGATGAATATGTATACTACGTAGAAATTACCGTAAAGCATAACAAACATTGGGAAGAAAGAGTTGCAGTGCACAACAAATGCATACAGCCTTCACCAATCAAAAGCAAAACAAATAAATCATGAGTCAGCAAAGACCAACTAGTTCAGTTTTAAATACAGAATGAAAGAAGTAAAACCTAGTGCAGTTAAACAAATTAACCAATTTATTAAAAACCAAGTTATATATTCATGGTGTTAATTCAATCCATTGAAGACGTTTCAGATGAACTTTCGTTGAACTATGACAAACAATATCAAATTCGTGATAAAATGGAGGAGCCGAGGAGGGTATTAATTTTCAGACTTGCCATTCAACAAATTGCTCAACCACATGACTGTTAGTAGCCTCCTCTCGGAGGTAAACATTGGTTAGGAAACTGCATGAAAATTGAACATTTTCAATCGGCAAAATATTACACTGTTCTACATAAACTCATACATCTCTAGCCTGACCAAGTAAAAAAGGTTTATGACTTCAAGAAAATGAAAAGGCTGAAGTCTAGAGATTCAAATTTGCACTGAGAAAATTTAGAAACAGGTTATAGACCTGGCCAAATAAGAAATTTCACTATTGCAACAAGTATAACAGAGATGTGCGAAATTGACATAAATACAGACACCCTAGGCGGACAGCAGACATTGGCCATAGAAGGATTTAACACACTTCGGATACCAATGAAAGAAGAATTAATTACAGTAATATGATCATTACAATTAAGGTCAGATAGAAAGTGTGATATTTCATTAGACAATGAAGTTTAATCAAATATAATACAAATCACTTCTCTGAGACAACACCACTCCTAATCCAATCTAGATTTCAAAACAATAGAAACAGTTGAGCTAAGCACAAGCTTTTGAAGAGGGTGATCTCTATAGGATAACTTAGGAGCACAATTGTCAAGAAAGAAAATAATATGTACTATTCAAAGACATATTAATAGGGAATCAAAGTGATCTTAATTCTTATACCAGTGGAACATAAGCAATCTAACAAAAAAGAAATTGATAGCCTTGAAAATAGTGACACATTATTATGACACTATCATCATCTTAAAGAGAGTTATAATGCAGATGATACCAGCACAGCACCACAGTACCATATATGAAGCGTCTACTACCAAGCTTATCAATCATAATCAGATTAAACGATCTGACATAAATGCAAACAGTGTAAGCAGACCTTACCAACGTATGTAACCAGCATCAATCCAATTATCAGAAAGTGGAAAAGCATAACCGACCTTACTTCAAAGAAAGCATGTGTGGCACTGTGGTCGTACCTGTGATGAGAAAAAGACATCAACAACAATAATTGTCTGATGGGGAAAACTTAAGGAATAGGCCCCAATCAATCCTCTCAAAAGGAAACAAAAGAGAAGATGAACTATGTCCAAAATATATATATATATATATCCATGAAAATGGAAGAAGTTACCATATTCAAGGTACAACATTCTTTAGCATGTGATTAATATATATATAAACATGCATACAAAAAACGACATTACAGTTGCACTTAAATAGTAGCACAAAGATTACATAGAGATGAAAAACAAGGCCTCTCCAAAATTGGGCTTACGCTTGTGATACTTTGTGTGTGCTGATAGCTGCATTCGTTGTATTGTTCCATGAGCAAAATGCAGAAGCACAAGTACTAGAGATTACCAAATGACAACTCAAAATGCCATTTTTTGCTTGCATAGATGTTTCACAAGCATGCATAAATATTTCTCACGCCTACATATTAGCTTAAATATAGGCAAAGACGACTATCTTTCTCTCCTCTTTCCAATAAAGAAGATAGAATTCCATTAGGCAAAGTCAAAGAAACACTAAGAGAAAAACAATGGATCGAACAATAAGGAGATGCAATCATTGGGTGTGAAATGTTTAAGCAATGACAATCACAAACACACCATTGTTTTGCAGCTAATGAAGAATCATTGATACAGTAATTTACTTCATTACTGTGGTAGACATTCATATGATAAGCATTATAGTGAGAAATGGAGAATGAAGAGCAGCGAGGTCAGATCAGATCCGTGGAAAGAAAGGGAGCGAACCTTGACAATTCGGCGGAGGGAAGGGAACATAGGAGTAGAATTAGGTCGAGAAGTGGAGAACGACGAGCGTCCCTTGGAATTGGAGACCTCCTTCCTCCGATTTTCTACTTCGATTTGCTCCTTACTCTCTGCACTTTGATTGTTTCATCTCCAGATATCTATCAATATCATTCACCCCGATTATTAACACAGTTTTATACAATTTGGGATATCAAAAATGATATTTTAACAAAATTAATAATATAATCCACTCAACCGTTTTTTAAATCTACATATATTTAATGTCTGAAAACTATAATTTGACGTTTTTTCTTTCGGTTACAAGTTGAACCGGTGTTATGAATTATATCGCACTACTCAAAATTTCTCTCAACAAAAAGAATAATAGTGTACTGGTATTGATTAACGGTTTACTTGTATTTAGAAAAATAATTTGGGTTATTAATTTATACTTTTTTTTTCTTCTGTCACATTCTAACCCGACGTAATATAGTGTGTTTAAGCTTACCCATTTTGTAATGGTTTCATGACACACCCATCATGCACAACTAAAATTATAATTGTAAATTATTCTGCCAAGTCTTGAGTTGTCAACCGGCGCGGTTCGTGTTGACATTTAGTACGACACGAATGCCAACTCTACTCATTTATTGAGAAAATTACGGTAAAAACGTCACTCATTTATGTTTTAGAAAGTAAATTACTAATTCTATACTGAATTTGTTCAAATTATCAAGAATTAATAATGTGTTCAAATTATCAAGAATTCATTTCTAGTCTTTGCTTTGGTAGCAAAAGTTAGCATGGGCCACAATTTCTAGGTCCAAGCACGAAAGCAATCCGAGCCCAATATAAAAACCGTACCATCTTTGGTACGGCTATGTACCAGAACGTATCAACGAGATGACGCAAATTAAATACGGTCCTGGAAACTAAATTAGTCAAATAATTAAAATTACCGGCAAAGAAAAAAATACTGTATCTAACATTCTAACTGCAAAATTAAGTGCCACTTTTTTTACGAACGGTTTAAAATTCATCTAGGCTCTAGATCTCATCTCATTATCATTTTTCTTAATTTTGGTAATTTTTTCCTGTACAGCCTCAAAATTATTTCATTTTTTTCCTTCACTCCAAACAAGAAACAAAAACAGAGGACGTTTGTTTCTTGCTCACCCTTTTCTCAATGTGGCCAAATTGTTGTTCTTATTGGCCTATTCTGATTCTTCGTTTCCTCTTCCTCCATCCACCAATCTATTACTGATCCCAATGCGCTTCACTCCAGCGTTCCTCACCCCTACGGCGTCGTTTACCTTCTCCGCCATGTACTCCCTCACCTCTTTTTTTATCATCTCCTGCATTACTCTCAGGAATTCCGGTCCAAACGACACCGTCTCCTCCTCCTCCTCCTCATACCCTGCTGCTGCTGATACTATTCTCTCTCTGAATATTGCTGTTTCTTGTTTTTTAATTTGATTTTCATTCTCGCACTCCGGAGACTGAGATCCTGGCAGGGACAGAGTGAGCAGAGTCGACGGCTCGATCGTCGGTGCCGGCGATGGCTGTATGAACTTGGGCACCTCCTGCGACGGAGGCGACAACATCGCAACTGAAGGTGGGTAGATAAACGAGGGCGATATCACAGGGATGCACGAATCACTCACGTCAGATCCGCAGGGGCTCCCCGGGCTGTAACAGAGTCCCGAACCGGGAACCGGTAAACAGGAGCCTTCGCTGGCCGATTTCTTCACTGGTGGTTGCTGCTGATGCTCCTCGACCCCGCCGTCCTCCGCCGTCGACATCGCCGAGAACTTGCGCTTGAGCGTCGAGTTCCAGTGGTTTTTGATGGCGTTGTCCGTACGGCCGTTGAGGAGCCTCGCGATAGTCGCCCATTTGTTCCCGTACTTGCCGTGTGCCTTGATGATGATCTCGTCTTCCTCCGCCGTGAACGCTCGGTGCTCCACCTCTGGGGACAGCTGGTTGCACCACCGCAGCCGGCACGACTTCCCGGACCTCCCTGGAATCGAGCGGCTTATGAGCGACCAGTTCCGGGCGCCGTGTCGCTCGACCAGCTGCCGCAGTATATCGTCCTCCTCCGGACTCCATGGACCCTTGACCCGATCCGAATCTCTCTGTGACGACGCCATTGCCGTCTCTCTATCCATCAACACCAGATCAAATAAAAAACCCTAACCCTAAAAATCGAAAATCCAAACAGATACCGAAATTTGTATCTAGAGAGAAGAGAGAGAATGGGGGCTATTGAGAGAGACAGAGGAAGAAGAAGAATGGGTTTTAAAGGAAGGATTAGGGTAACTGATAAGCCCGGTTAACCGATACAGGTAAATAACGTCAAGGAAACGGGTAGAACCCGGTAACCGGTGGATGATAATACAGCTGTAAAACCCGCACGCGTCGCCACGTAGGCGCGTAGATCGCTCGGAATATCACGAAAATACCGGGACAATGAATATCTCGGGGGATGAGTAGTTACCTGATCTGACTCGTACAGTTATGGAAGTTAGTCGCACAGACAGGAGAGGAGAGTGAGCGAGGAGTGAAAAAAACGGAAATGTAACCGAAATATCGTATCGTCCGATATAATGGGGAGAGGACTCGTGGAGGATAAGTTTTGACTGGGGCGGCCAGGCTGGAGAGCATTAGGAGAGGATGATATTTAAGATTTGGGGGGGAGTTAGGTGACTGTTTTATTTTTCATTTAAAAAAAAAAAAGGATCGTATCGGTTTGAGGAGCACGGATGTGGTGACGTGGACAAAACGACAGAAGGTGGTCGTGGAACTTGGAGTACAGAGTAGCTGGCAAAATCCAGGCTGTCAACCTGCCACGCGGACGACACTCTAACGGCCTTGTGTCCACCGACACGAAGCGGTCACCGTTTATACGCTGTACGTGGCGTCGCACAGTACACAATACGTGGTCGTTTGAGGTACTGTTTGGCGAGTGGATGTGCGACAACGAACAACTGCAATTTTTATTTAATTATTTTGGAGGTACGGTAGTTAGAGGTTGACCAATCCATGTAACGCAGAATCTGGTGAAATGAAGAAAAAAAATTAATTAGCAATTTAGGTCATGACTTGTGAATAACAATTTATTTAATATTTGGATCCAACTAGCATAATATGTTTGTTAAACGGATTATAAATGGTTTGTATGACCTGTTTGTTGATCCACTAATTTAAAGACGCAAGTGTAATCTTTCAAATATATTATGTCAAAATGACTCTTATAAATTAAACAAGTTGGCTCATAGAATTTGGAACTAAATTATTTAAACGTGTTAGTATTGTCAATTTGCTCATAAACAACTTAAATTGTATTCTTATTTGTTATTACACACTCTTAATAAAAGTATCGAGTTCGAATTAACTTTATCTGATGTTAAACTTTAATCACAGATATAATCTATTCATGATTTCTCTTTATATTAGTTTTGTGTGTGTTTTTTTATGTTTCTTCAATTTGGAAAAAATAGAATTAAAAAATATAAAATAAGTAACACAAACGTATTTGATTTATCGCATATACATGTAACATCAAGTTCACAAGTCCATATATCAACATCTATAAATACAAAAATTAGGCGTTATAATTTAAAAGTTAGGTTCTATTTTAATAAAATAAACAAATAATCATATAATACAAGTTTGAAAATTCATATAAAAAAATATTATAGCATTTAAACTGACATTCAACTAAATAGGTGCTACGTGAATTTTAATAATCTTTCTATGCAAATCGATTGATATAGAGTCATGAGTGTGAACTCAATAGTTGATGTAATATAAAATTGGAAGAACTTGGGGAATTGGAGCAGTAAAATACTAATATTAATGGATAACGGATAAGAATTATATGAACCAAAAAGGATAATTGTGGAATTTGATTCCGTTAATACCTACCACCTAACGTTTAATGTTTGATGTGTTTGCAAACTACATGCTTTCTCATTCATCTCACCAAATACCAATTAACTAATTAATTAATGCTCAACAATTATCCATTTATTAAAAATACTATGAACCATAATGAATAGAAATAAAAGATAAAGATTGTTCTCTTTTGACCCAGGTTTCTTTGTTTCGATTTTTCTAAAGTGATCCAATTTTATACAATTATATATGTTCTATGTGACTCAAATAATACAATAATATTTTATGAGTCTTGATTTACACTTCCACATAAAATAATATTTTATCCATCCCAATTCATGAACCAAAACTTTAAAGTTTAAACATAAGGAAAAATATTGGCTTGAGATGATCACCTCATATTAGGACACCATTTCTTGGTAGATTCTCCAAGCTGAGAGTATTTCCAATGATCCTACATCAAATTAAACTAGTGACACAACTTCAAGTTTCCTCTTGATACTCTCTGACTTTAATAAAAAAAAAATTCAAATGTAATATTTATCGGACAGACAGGGAGCTGGTAGGGCTGGGCATCAATCCAAAAACCGAAAGTCTCATAATTATGGACCGAAAGTCTCATAATTGCAGGACCGAAGACCGGACCGGCCATAATTATAGGACCCAGGACCGGACCGGACTGCAAAATGGACCAGACCGGATCGAAAGTTCCATAAAATGATGGACCAAAGACCGGACCGAATCTCCTCGGTCCAGGTCGGCCTGATCCAATTCTGGTCCGCCCCAATTCATGCCCAACCCTAGAGCTTGGCATATAAACTAACAAATTTAATATTCGTCAAGAAAATTGGCACGAACTTTTGAAATTCTCTTCCGTGGTGACAAAGACCATATCTTGGCCTAAAATTGATTCAAATTTAACCCACACCTTACGTATTTTCGGATCAACGCAAGTCTATTGCTAAGAAACTAGCTTCCGCCTCCTAGGGGGTGGCGCAATGGTCAAGACACACATCTTTATTTGGGAGATAGTGGGTTCAAATCTCATTGCGTCGGGTGGGATGAGATTTTGGGTTAAAAGGGGAGAGCTACCCCCTATTGTGTAGCTCAACTTTTAAAAAAAAAAAAACTAGCTTCCCATATCAACTCCACTTGTTACACAATACTTCGTCTGCAACACATAATCGTCTCCCTCAACAACCTCTCTTTGGGTCTCCTACGAGATCTCACAAATAAATGTTAAGAAAAGGTTTTCAAACTTACTACGGGTCATTTCATTGATCTTTAATCTCTTCGCTCACAGCCATTTCGGGTTCCATTCTTTGACCCTTTATCGCCTCACCCCCGACAAGCCAATTCGTGTCCCTTCATCACCCTGTTCATGCGAGTCACCCCATTCCTTCTCAATGGCCCTTGTTGTCCTCACCCATGTGAATCAAGTTTAGGTCTCCCCTTGATTGCTCTCCGTTAACTCGCCACTGTGAGCCAGTCCTAGATTACCTCCAAATATAAATACAACTGAGATGATCAAGACGTATTTGAAAAGCGCATTTGGAGCCACCAAGACTTTAAAAGAACATTAGACTGCTATTCGAAACGATAGGCGTTGCACTCTGTCCCGCAATATTTAAAATGATGTGCGAAGGTTCTCAACCTTACCTGACGCCCGTAGATGACGTGCATAAAAAGGTTGAACCCGAGTAAAAAAATTGTACAAAATGTCGTAATAATCCAAACCGTAAAATCTTACAGTCGATCTTGATCCAATTGATTGAATCCATTGATTTGATTTTAATAACATCTCCCATATATTGATGCTAATATGCCCAAATGTATTGTTGTGATTTTGAGGTTCCCCAGCATGTGTGAGGTCATGATAGAAAAACGTAAAGACTTCTTGATAAGAGAGAATTAGGTAGTAACAATAATAATAAATTAATAATAGTATAGCGACAATCCTATCTTAAACTTTATATTAAAGAAAAGAAAACACGACAGCAAGTTGGGTATATACCATTCATTTCTGGCAAGTGTAATACAAAGAGCATGTGGCAATTATTATTAAAACGATAAACACGTGGTTGAAGAACAATCTAGGATGTTTCGTTTCGTCTGTAGATTTAACACACTTTCTTTCTCCGACCAAATTGACATTTATAAACAAATTAAATACGACATAGCTTCATTTCCCCACTCACATTGCACATGTTCCTTGCTTTCATTATCCCAAAAGGGTCAATCAATTGTGCTTTGTGCCGTAAATTTTAAACCCCATTCTTTAACCAAAAAAAGTGCTAAAATTGTTTCAAAGTTTTAGTCTAATAAACGATAAGTCGAAAAATAATTATTTTAATTCCCTGGGTGTGGCGCAGTTGGTGCGTTGGAGCTGCGTGAGTTAGAAGAGCTCTTGAGTTCGATCCCCACTCAACACACTTGTGAGGGAGAGGTGAGA
>JAYMTF010004863.1:0-12453 GCA_036897485.1 Pelargonium nanum | reverse complement strand
TAGGATATAAATCAATTTCAAAATTTACATTATATTAATTATATATTTAATTATAATTGACACGTGACACAAAATTGAAAGGTCAAATTGGCACATGTCAATCAATTAGACATTCAATTGGAATTGAAAATGACACATGTCATTCAATTAGTTAGAGACTTCATTTTATAATATATATATTAGATGCAAGCCCTATATTAATAGTAATGAGACAAGGCCTACTGGTGCTATTTAGCTCACGTGCAATGCGATACAAGTATTTTAAAGATAAATCTCTAAAAACTTGTGGGGATACTGATTATTTGAGAATATTGGACCTCTGAAACTCGATTACATCAGTCGTACGATTGAGATTGACCACCATATAACTACTCAAGTCTACGTAATATGCATCAATACATTCTTCTAGCATATATACAGGAGTTTTGAATTACATGGCACGATTAAACGATTCTAGTCTCAAGGATCAGTCCTCAAAAATGTGCTAAATTGCCAATATATAATTGTTGATAAGACGATGTCACGAAGTTGAAGTTGAAGTTGAAGTTGAAGTCGCTTGCATGAGAGTCACCATCTCGAATCCCTTTCTAGATTCTTCTTCTCATACCTCCTGAGTAAGCTGAATATCATTGTATGCTACAAGATTATATATATATATATTTGTGTATGTAAATCCATTTAATTTATATGTGTATAATATAGGAATAAAAGCAGAAAATGAGGAAATTGGGAGGGGAAGAATCCAAAGGATGAGCTGTGGGAACATTAACAATCCATGACCTTTCGAAACTTCAATTGACCTTTCAACCACATGGAAGAGTCACACTATGTATACATACATTACTATATTACTTATCCTTATATATAAAAATACAAATATATTTATCCAATACTTTTGTTTGAATTGTAGAATTGTTTGTGTCACTAAAAAAACGTCACTCTCTCCCGAAATAAAAAGAGAATCTAATGGCTTAGCTTTGGATTGTGTACGGCCACATGAAACCCAGGTGCTGCCCATTACTATATATCTGGAGACAGTTGAATGTATTGTACAAAACTATGTGATTAGCAGAGCAGGCACTCACAATATTTAATTTTTCTTGTAAATGGATATTAATTTGTTTAATTAATTATGGTAATTAGAGGTGAACAATATACATGGAATTGGATAAGGATCCCAAATAAGACAGCTAGACTATAATTCCAATGCTTGGATTCACAGTCACAGCCTCTTTATTGTCTTATTTTGGTGTTGCACCTTGTAACTATTAAACTATATATAATTACCCATTTATTCACTGCCACTCGTCTCATTACCACCTTAATTAACTTTTACAAATATATAGGTCTGGTGTTTATATATTATTGGATGTACTGAGATTGATTATAATTAAGATTTTGGAGTAATTAATTAAGAATAGAAAGCAAGAAAAACAAGGAGAAAAAAAGTATGGGACATAGATATCATCAAAATTGAAATCATCTGCGGAGACACGGAGCCGCTCTGCTCTCACTCACTTATCACCCACTTCTTTGGAACCACAACCACCCCCCGACGATCCCATTTGAAGTTTGAACTAACCATGGTTAGTTCTATAGTAATTGATTAACCACCCAATTATTATCCACTTTTTATTTTTGTTGTGCCACCACATCAACATGCACTCACTCCACTCTCTTCTACCACTATATATATACATGTACAAAACCATCTTCCACATATTTTCTAGCTCCATCATTCTTCTATCATCTATCTTCCATCAATAACTAAGTTGAGCAATTGATATCTAGTGTTGGTACCAATTAATAGCATATATATAGATACGTAGAGATCGATATGAGCTGCAACGGATGCCGAGTTTTGCGGAAGGGCTGCAGCGAGAATTGCATGCTGCGGCACTGCTTGCAATGCATAGACAGCCCCCAAGCTCAAGGCCACGCCACCCTCTTCGTCGCCAAGTTCTTCGGCCGCGCCGGCCTCATCTCCTTTGTCTCCGCCGTTCCTCAATCCCAACGACCTGGTATGTATATAAAAAATCTCCGTCATTATAAATTGGCTGAGACTTTCAACCAAGAGACAGATTCTTTTTTCTATTATGCTAATTATCATTTGAATTATTTTCAGCTCTGTTTCAATCGCTTTTGTTTGAGGCCGTAGGGCGGACGATAAGTCCGGTGAGTGGGGCGGTGGGGCTGCTCTGGGCGGGCAACTGGCGGCTGTGCCAGGCGGCGGTGGAGACAGTGCTCCACGGAGGCACCATACAGGCCTTGCCGGAGTCGGATACGGCATCTGAAGCAGGAGACTGCTGTTTCGGGACCGGAATGGTGATGAAGAGAAGGAGGTTCACCGGAGATGACGGGGCCCTGAGACGTCAAACGGCGAATCTTGATTTGTGCTTGACTCCGGGGTTGCCGGATAGTGGTATGTGCTGTAAGGTGGGGGAGAAGAGGCGGTCCGCGACGCCCTCGGAAGAGTCTGAAACGACGACGTTGGAGAGTGTTTCGGAGGATTGTTGTAGGTTGCAGCAGAGTCAAGGCGGTGAAAGAAAGCTCTTGAGACTATTCTTCTGAGATGGTTTATTATAATTTTTAATTTATCTTTTAATCATGCAAAAATAGTACTAGTAGTAAATTAATTAGTTTTTTTTTTCCTCCTAAAAAATGTAAGCCGGCAAATTTTGGGATTAGGGACACTGAAATTTTCAGTTCTTTTGTATGTTGCTGAGAGTAAGAGTGTACGGGCGGGTAGGAGAGTTGCCATTGTCTGAGCTGATACAATATTATATCCAAAAACAAATAATTTATGCTAAATTTATAGTAATGCTTCATTTCCAAATCATTTATACATAATCTGCATAACAACATGAATTATTCTGTTGGACCAAGCGATGTCCACGGTGACTCGAACCCGAGACGCTATGATGTTTTAGTGGTGTAATGACCACTTGACTCATGAGTTGTTGGTTTAAATTTTAACTTTAAAGGTAGAAAGAAGCGAGGTGAAATAGAAAAACCTCAAACTTCACTATAAGAATTCATAATCGTTTATCAATGCTTGTTATTAGTGAATCAAAACCACATCGGCTAAAAATATGATACAAAAGCTCTGCATGTCAAGTTTCATTTTTTTTCTTCCAAGAAACACAAAAACTAATGAATATGGTAGGAGAGAAGTTGGATGAAAGAGTATACAGGTGAATTTATGGTCTTTTTTTTATAATTATGAATTTGAGATGTATATGGTAAAAAATAAAAATACACAAAAAAAAAAGGCATCGCAGTAAATATTCTATCTTTGTCAAGTCTAGAGAGATCATAGTGAATATGTTTTCTAAGGTTAATTTGTAATTGAATCTAACACAATAAAAATAAAGCGCAACTCGTAAAATGGCTGGGGGGCTCGGTTTTCGTTGCTCCAAGATATGAACAGTGCGCTTCTGGCAAAGCAGGGATGGAGGTTGTTGTCGGCGCCATCTTCGTTGTTCTCTCGGTTTTTCAAAAGCAAGTATTTTGCTGATTGCTCCTTTCTTGAATCGAAGGTTGGGTTTAATCCCAGTTACATTTGGAGAAGTATATAGGAGTCTCGTGATTTATTGGCTAAGGGTTGTATCCGTCGGATTGGGAATGGCTTGGACACTTCAATTTTTGCCTCGCCCTGGATCCCAGGTTTGCCGGACTTTCGAATTATTGGTCCTTCGCCGGAAAGTTGGGTGAATGGCGTGGTAGCAGATCTTCGCTCGGCTTCGGGTGGATGGTCGGAGTTGGCCCTCCAGTCTTTGTTCTCACCTGATATTTCGAGAGCCATTTTGAGTATCCCTTTGGGCCGTGTTGATGTTAATGATTCCTGGTCTTGGACTTTCGAGAAGAATGGGAGGTACTCGGTTAAGAGTGGGGTCCGTGTGCTTCGCCGTGTTGAACCTCCGCCTGAGTCTGATCGGTGGAGAACTGTTTGGGGCCTGCCGGTACAGCCAAAAATCAAGCACTTTATCTGGAAGTGTTTATCAGGTACTCTGCCTGTTCTTGCGAACTTAGTTCTGCGTCGAGTTGAAGTTGGGTCTTTATGTCCGCGTTGCAGTTCTGGGATGGAAACAGTAGCTCACCTACTACTACATTGTCAGTTTGCTGTCAATTGTTGGAATCTCTTGGGAGTAGCTGGGTATGCAGCTTCCAGTACATCTGTTGCTTCTTGGTTTGACCAAATTTCTGGGCTTCAAAATGATGATCTGCTAGCAAATTTATGCTATGTAGCTTGGGGGATTTGGTCTTCTCGGAATGATGGCGTATGGAACACCAATTGGAGTCCGGCTGAGAACGTGGTGTCGGCGTCGACTGGGTTGAGAACTGCTTGGATCCTTGCAAAATCTGTTTCAACCCAGGTACGTTCTTCTGTGGGTGTTCTGCCTCCTTCTGGGCTTGGCTCAACAGCTTCTCTTGTCAGGTCCGATGCTTGGTCTCGTCCTCCACGGGGTCGCCTCAAATTGAATGTTGATGGGGCCCTCTTTGAAGATAGTGGTCGGAGTGGTTCGGGTTGGGTTGTCCGCAATCATGAAGGGAATGTTGTTGGTGGAGGCAGACTTGGTCGTGCAGGCTGCGGTGAGGTCCATGTGGTGGAGGCCTTAGCGGTTCGGGACGCCCTCGAGTGGGCAAAGGCCCATGGACTATCTAACGTAATTGTGGAGTTGGATTCGATGACGGTGGTTCGTGCGATACAAACCGAAGGGGAGGTCTCCAGTGCCTTTGGTTTAGTTATTTTTGATATTGTAGCCATTGCGGCTAGTTTGGTTGATGTTAGTTTTGTTTTTATTAATCGGTCTGCGAACCGAGTGGCTCACGTTTTTTCTAGGTCCTCGTTCTCCTTGTCCGATGTTGTTGGGTGGAATGGGTCCCTTTCCCCTGACTTAATTTCCCCACTTTTAATTGCGAACTTGAGTTAATAATATTATCTCTTTGGCTCAAAAAAAAAAAAATAAAGCGCAACTCGTAAGTATACACAGTGGCAGAACCATATAATTAGGTTATATGCTTGTGATTGATTGTTTATTCTAATTAAGTTATTCATTACATATGTTTGTTTATACATCCTATTAATAGACTTATCTAGTGAAGCAAGACATGCCCATTAATTTGTCTATCATGAAACACAATTATTACATCCATATAAAATGAATATAGCTTGTCAACTTCAGTTGAGAGGAATCCACAAGATGCTTTACTAAACAAATAAAAGTGATACCTAATAACAACTTTCACAAACTAAACCAAAAGTTTTGAAGATAGATTCATGTGTTAGTGGGAAGATAATAATATATTGAGTAGAAGCAGAACTGGCTTTTGAGGATAGCAAGGAGGCACACACATTAAAACAAGTCTTGAATTGTGAGGTTGGAGACAAGCACCCACACATTTAGGAAACAAAAAGCATAAGAAAAAACAAAATTTGCATTCCATTTTTTTTTTTCATTTGGCTGCAATTGTAAAAATGTTCCCCATTTCCAATGGTGGGCTACTTGTCAGCTTCACAATTTCATGTTTATTTTGAGCTCTCTTCACACATCACAACAGCCACCCAACTTTCCCTAATTAGGAGCTAATTAATTGTGGTGTCCCACACTCTCCTTTATATATGCTCTAACCAATTTGCAAGTTTTAAGTTGTTGAATTGTGTTCCTCACAAATCACAGTAGAGCCATAAGATATTGCATTAGGACCACTGCAATGATAGTGAAAGCAATTCAACTATATATATTAATGATCTGAGCCTCTCGTTTCAACAACCAATATATCACCTCTCACACTCGAAACACAACTCGTTACGTCTCATAGACTCGCTGCAAAAAAAAAAGATTTGCCCTCCCAATTAATGCTCGAATATCTTCATTTACATAGTTGGTATAACTTGAAAGAAAGTATCTTGAAAAGTCTTTCATGATTATGTACCAATTTGTTCTTTTAATATGTGCAAATAGTAACTCAAGATTTATGTATTCGGTCACAAATATTTTCTTTACTTTCAACACATTAACTGTAACTCTTAGGTCACATGTAGCTTTTGAACTATACAACAGACAGCAAGTATAATTACAAGTCAGCTAGCTACAAGTGCATGCTATTTGTTGGGAACCATAATAACATGCATTGTCTTGTCAGGAACGAGTGTTGTTCCTATTGGAGAAGACAACATGAATTATCCAAACACAGACAAGAATTATCCAAATACATGTACAAGGTCAAGTGACTTGTCTTCTTTGAATAGCAAAATTTTGTTCCATGCACAACAGACAACAAGAGTGTTCAACCATGTGATGTGCTCAAGATATGAATATGCATAGGACTATATAGGACTGTTTTCGGGTCTTGTTCGTACTTTAGGAGTCACAGGTTAAAAAAGATTTCCTGGCTCCCACCATAGTAACATGAGATTTCCTAAAACATCAAACAGATCCATAGTTTCCTGAGTTCTTACAGACACCTCCATATGTTAACTCAAGCGGATGTTAAAAAGTACATACAAGTCATAATTAACACGGATCAGATGGGCGTTACATATATACATATGCATTAATTTCCTATTGCCTGAATGTAGAGAGTGTTTTGTATACAGATAGTTAGCTACGACGAGACATTTTCTGTAATCTTTTGAATACAAAGATACACGTAATACATGACATTAGAAGACCACAATGGATTACCAAAAAAATACCAAATGATAAGTTAAAACTTGCCACTCAATTCATTCTTATTACCTCCAGGCTCCAGTGCTGCCTTCACCCCCATTGGAAAAAGAAAGGTTGTGTGTAATGTTAGCATTTAGAGTAGGTAGTGAAATAAGATCAGTTCTACACACGTGTGGTCAGACTGCTGGTAGATGGCACACGATTTAGTTGTAATATATGTGTTCTCAAGCTACAGTCCTTAACCTGTTAAGTTTAATTCAATAATCAGGCAAATGAAGTGAAAATACTTTGGAAATAGAATATACCAAGGACAACCACACTTACCTGCATGGCTGCTAACGTTGACAAGAAATCTTTGCATTGTTCAAGTAAAATCTGCTCCTTTGTAGTCACATTGGCCAGTTCAAGGATCAAACAGTTCATACCCTCCACCTGCGAATCACAAATGGCGTTTAGTTCATCAAGTATGACAAATATGAGCGGGTAACAAGCAATCAACATGTTGTGAAGTCAGTTATCATGCTCGTGTATGCATGTATCAAAATATTTATATCATGTGATATTAAGAAAAATGTTTGTGCTAGTAGTTTCATATCATGTAATATGTGACCTTCTCAAGTGTCTCTCATGCTCTATTAATGAAAACTGTAGGCAGACAATTTGATTATGTTGGGAAGTAATAATCAGCCTTCAATTAATCATCAGCAATTTGAATTTAAGGGGAAGACATTTGTTATTTGTTTAAGCTATTTTAGATTTCATAAGGGAAATTTATACAAACATGTCTGCGTGCAAGTAGTTTCAAGTTATTCATATATGATATCTGGAACCTTCTCAAATTTCTCTTATGCTTTATTATATATGAGTTTGTATGTATGCATGCTGTTGTCATCGAAAAGAAAATTATATATGAGTTTACCTTTGAAGATAGGGAGCATATTGAGGATGCCATTGCATGCATCACATCAACTGCTGAGCCAACAGCATCCTTCAGATTTTGGATATCGGCCTATCAAAGGTATTATAAGATACAGATTATCAAGCTCAATGAAAGTAAAATATAAGCCTGAAACCGGGGAAAGTACAAAAGAAAGGAACATACAACTGCTTTTCCACTAATCGGAAGACGTAGTGTACTTGCCCTCAAAGCTTCAGTTGCTCCCAACAAAGAATTAGAGTGATCTCTATCTAGAAGAGCCCATTCTTCCAAATAATTAATCTACATCACCAAATACGAAATTTTTTATTTCAATTAGGGAAAAGTGAAAACAATAAAATTTACAAATCTCAGTTGGTCAGTTACAGTTTTGAACTTAATGAAAGAACCATAACAACAACAACAATAAAGCTAGCATTGGTTGAATACATATATTAGATCCTTTAGCAACGGTTAAGGCCCTAATCTTGGTATTCAATGGGTAAAGTGAATGTAATATCATCTGGTTTCATGTTGAGTTCTTAATCCTTAAGTATCCATATCCTTGAATTATATCCTTTTAGTCAATTTTCATATCATTAAGAGATCATATTCCAAGGTTCAGGGTGTCAGTCTATTGTTCACTCACCTCAGCAGCAGAAAGGGAAAATATTGAGTTTTTCCTATGGTAACATCATACACCCTAGAGGATCAATAACCTATAAAATGCTTATAAATGAACCACCAAAGCATTCTGACCATGTCAGGCAAATCAAAGAAGTTTGAGCTTCAGGTGGCATTAAACACAAGTTTTTCTGGTCCTTAGGTCTCCAACAAACGTTCCTTAAAACTCTATTGGAGCAACCGTGTCCTTGTTGGATTGTGAAGCATCAATTATTTCTTCCTTCACCCTCTGATTTTCTTAGGACCTCCTCTTCTTTTATTTATCTTCATTTCCTCTCTTTTTGACATTAGCATATTGAGTTCATATCAAAATCACACCCATCTCTGTCAATTAGCATAAAATTGATGTCTGACAAAGGCAAAATAAAATGGGCCCAAAGAACGTATCTGTTCAATATAACTTTCCATTTTTTAGATGGCTAGTGATCCAAATGATATGAATGGAGACTTGAATGATATAATAAGAAAATGGGAAAGGCATGATGTATACGTTAACGTGGCACTTCAATTAGATTCTGGGCCGTAACGAATGAGCTGAAGATCCTAATGACTATTGAAATCTCAGCATTACTGTGTAGTTGTGTATGTTTATTTTCAAATATCTTTTGGTTCTTCAGAGGGTTTTTCGGCTATAAAGTCAAATACAACTCTTTGAATGGTTGAGATTAGCTTGTGTTAACTTGAAACTTGAATATTCAAAAGTAACAAACTGCATGTGGCAATTTTTACTATTATAAGTGTATTCTCAACCCATTCTTTCCCCAGTAACTACCAAGACTTGAACTTCAGTCAGTCATTGCAAGAGCCTGACCTTGATGCATACAGTTAACTTCAAGATAAATTCTTTTCGAGTAGTTCAGCACAATCTTATAAGATCCTTTACCAATTATAGATTAGACTGAATTGCGGTTACTGTAGGTTGTAGCCAATCCATGAATCAGAATTGATGATACTACCATAAAATCAGGGTTTTCCCCCATATATTGAATTATTTTGTACTTGAGTAAAACAGAGAACAAAAGAAGTGGGATGGATAATACTGGAAAACAGTCTGTCAGCTAGGCCGGAGGATTTGGTGAGGCAAAATATAAGAAGAAAAGAAAAGGTAGGCAAACAGCTAATTATGAACCTAGAACCAGTACAAGGAAAAAGAAGAAAAAAAAACTGCACTACAGTGGTCAAAGTTCGACTCCAAAAAACATAATAGGCATTTAAATCACAGTTCATTTAAACTTCATGTTATCCTATCAGCAGAACTATATTCTATGAATGTGTTTCTAAAGTAATACTGGCTACTCTTTCAGGTGTTTAGGGGCGTAGATATTTAAAGAGATTGAATGGCTATTGTGTGCATGGTTCCAAATAACTATGAACATTCCATGAATGTGAACCCTTTTACAGATACCTTCATTTGTCCAAGTATGAAAAAAAAAAAATCTAGGCTTATTTTGACCTTTAAGTGCCAAGTGAAAAATCGTGTCAAGTTTCATCACTATTATAGAAGCGCCAACAGAATGTAGACATGTCCTGATCAATTTTAATTTATTTGCAGTCACCATGGCTGTGTAAGTTGATAGATCTAAATGTTTCCAATTTGCAAATTAATTGGAATTTAAGAACCACGCATACAATATATGAAGGTCATAAAAAAAATTGTATAATGCAATTCGAAACAATGAAGGTCCTAACCAAACTCAAGCAGGATGAAATGCTACAGCTATGATAAAGCTCTGAATCGTACCTGTCCCCTGAGGATGGAAGTTAGCTTCAATTTTTTTCTCAGCAATAGTAACTTGATTCTCTTGAGTGTGACAGAATGTCGTAGTTCTGAGATTGTCACCCATGCATTCCACAGATTTTTCTGAAACATAAAGCAAAAGATATTATGAAAACGACAGGACCATATGAAGCTTTGTCCTAACCATTTCCACAAGCAGTAACTTCAATAAATGCTACAGAGACCCTGATGCCAGTGAGATTAAAGATAATAAAAATGGAAGACACCAACAGGTTGTTCTGTAGTTTTACCCTCCATTTTGCTTCTGATGAGCTGAAAAGCAACACAGAAGACCGTCCTCTTGACAACTAAAGTTATAATGACCAAGAGAGGGCTAAACTAACATATTTTTCTTTACATTACAAACCCAAGCGTGAGACTCAGGAAGCATAGTGTGAAATGATTTTCAGTAGAGATAGCCAGACTTTCATATCTTTTGCTCGTGACAATCCAAAACTAATCTCTTAAGTGCTCAACTTTTCACATCTTTCTTTTTTCAAGAGATTATTTGTCCAGGTTTGGCACACAACAGATGGACCATTTAGAGACATATAGACAATACTCATAAATTTACATAGAACAAAGAGTCTGGACTACATGCTAAGTGGGTAAGTGCAAACTTGTGCATAAACTCTCAGGATTCAAAAGATTAAAGGTATGAAAGTCCTTCATACATGTTCTAAGTTAATCAGGACTCCATAATGTAAAATTTAAGTCCATCAACTCACCCAGTGCAGAATTTATTATACAACACAAGGCTAAGGCAGTCTACACTAGCAACTAGCCAACTCCCAATAGACCTCAAAATTGAACATTTCAAAGAAGAATGTACATAATCTTAATTATTAAGATGCCCCCCTAAATCCTAATATATCAGGTCCAAGTAATCTCAAACACAGATACTGGATAACTCTCAGCATTTATAGTAGATCATTGTCGTCTAGGATGGACTACATATAAACTGGAATGCAGCCTTTAGGATATTAACACCCAGTCATGACTTGGGAACTCTTTAAACACACACAGACACACTTGATGTCATGATTTTACAGATCCGTAACCTTTCAAACAACCAAACTAGCAAAGACATTGCAATGATTAAAATAGAAAACAACATGACTGCTGTTGGACTTTCTAGATGGTCAGTCTGTTTTATATGGGAAAAAGCCTTATTCATGGAAATTTCAGCACAAAAACTGAAGACTTCAATAATAAACAAGAGATGGCAACAAAGTTAGAACAAACAGAAATCGAATGCACAGATACAAATATCATACCTCTGCATTCATTTTCTGCACCATGGAGGTTGCATCTGCTCTTGCATTCACAAACCGCCATTGCAAGTGCCGGTTGTAGAGAAGCCTCAACATATGTGCATCAACAATTCGATTCTCCCCCATCTTCCCTCTCCGAAGATCAACAGAGAAACTAAGAATCGAAGGCGTATTACAAGCATTACCACTCAATGGTCCATTTAGAGAATTCCTCACCCTCGAAGGACTTGGATTTCCCCTGGATGGAGATGATGTTGAAGATGTCCAAAGCTTACTCGGGGATGCTGGCCGAACAGCTCCCCGGATAGGGGAAGCAGCCATTGTCCTGGGAGACGATAATGGACTATCACTGAACTTCTTGGACTGAACAAACTTAGATGGCGTCCCCATTCTCGAACCAGGACTAGTAGAGAGCGGTGAACCCGGGTCCTGCAATCGCCTCAACCGGCTATTTGTCTCCTGCCAAAACCTTGCAGACACAACAATCCCCCTCGGCAAACTCTTCCCTCGGCTAAGACCTTCCTGCAAACCTGAAGTGCTCCCAGAGGACACACTATCTGTGTCAGATGCAGTGAGATCAGACGGCGCTGAAGACTCATTCATAGAATTGGCATCTGGGTTTCGCTGAAAAGAGCTCAAACTCTCAGCATTACCGAAATCCAAGCTCAATCTACCATCAAAAGATGCTCTTCTACTATCATCAACCATCGATTGTTCCAAAGCCCGAGCAACTATTCCAGATCCGATACCGGGCAGGTTCTTTTTATCACCGCCACTGCAATCAAAACTCCTCGACAACGGATTCGAGCTCGAGCTTAGCTGTCTAGTCCTTGCCGGCCACCGGTGCTGATCAACCGGCTTGGAATTCTCCACCTGATCTCCTCCTCCACCATCCCCCTTCCCTCTCACCGGCGTGGCCCTCCTCCGCTCCGGCGTCGCCTTCCTCGCATTGCTCAGAATCGGGGTCTTGGTCTTGCTAATCGGGAGCGAAAACGCTTCCCCTTGAAACGAAACCGACAAGCTCCGCGTGGAGGTGATTAGCATCTTCGCGGCGGCCGACACTTCACCTGCATTACCTTGTCTGGAGTCGGGGACCGGAGTCATGGGCCGCACCGCCGCGGGACGCCT
>JAYMTF010004862.1:0-12453 GCA_036897485.1 Pelargonium nanum | reverse complement strand
CATTAAGGCTACAATAAGACATAGGTTCTAATCCCATAACACCATTAAGACTAAACTAAGAAAACAGCCTCTCCTTAGGCTCTACATATAGGTACTCTACCTTTCACTTTGTCCAAGAAAAATCTTGCCTTCAGAATACGAATACAAAAACAGGAAGGGTTTCCGTCCCATTGAAAGAGGAACAAGAACAAGAAAGGTTTAACAGGTCACTTTCATACTAGTTTAAGAAAGATTAGGAATAGATACTAAGACTCCTTAAGGAATTGAAGTAAGAATACCTAAACAATAAAGGAAGTTTATAGAAAACCCAAACAAGAAGAAGTAAGGAATCTCGTACAGGGATAGGTACTAACTAACTCTTGGAATTATAATTCTATTTAGGGAAGGTATGCTTTAGCTTAGCAAATTTCTTCTTGTTCTGTTAGCTTTAGTGTTACTGTATTCTGGTTCAAAAGTATTCAAGGGTAATAACTTACCTTTCTTCAGTTCCGGGATCTTGAGTAGTTCCTATTCTAACTAGGGTAAGAAATCACTTAATAAATAGAAATAGATTTAGCAAGCAAGCTTGCCTGACTTCTTACTGTACCCTTTTCTTTAGAGCTACACTCTCTATCTGTATTTTATTCTGTATCTTATGCCTACTTTTAAGCCTACCTAGGCTCTGTATCTTACTCTTACGCATACCTTTCATCAAACACAAGCGTTTGCCTTACTCTGTATGATAACTTCTTTCTTACTCATATTACCTCTAACTTTCTTATGGGTCTTCGTAGCTATCCGTCTTTGTATCTTCATACCTACACCCTTTTACTGAAACAGCCTTACTTGTAAACTTTCAATTTAGTTAAGCTAACCCCTCTATAAGAAAATAGCTGAGGAACACCTTACTTATTTTTAAACTGAAATTCTTAAGACTTAATAGCTAATTCACTTAAAACCCAGAATAAACTATAACATTTTAAGTAAATACAAAGTCTATAAATTAACCCACATACTCGATTCTCTACTTATTCGCCCACAAAACTAGGATTCAATTACTTAGTTCAAAGAAGACTACTAGCTAAAGGTATATTCCTCCCAGTCCCTGTTCTTATCCTTATGTAGAGGAGTGAAACCTAGTAAGTCATTTATACATTATTCCTCCTGACTGCAGCGTAGCGGAGGAAAGTTATTGTTTGTATTAATTATAGATACACTTACTTACACACTATAGACACCAACTACTGCTTATACTTCTTATTAACCTGTTTGTTACTCTTCTGCATACTAAAAATCTTATGAGCTAGACTCTTCTTAGGAGCTATTATACCAGTCTTTGTAGGAGCTATACCGTGACTCAGCTGAGCTAGACCTTTCTTATAACCGGGTTTAGGAGTCTTCTTCTTGTAACCTAGAGTTGTATTCCTTATACTCATTTATAGTATAGATATTCTTCTTTGTATTTGTATTAGTCTTACTTATTTGTAATCGAATAGATAGTAATTGGGTGTAATAGGTACAGAGAGAATAGTTTAGTAGGGAGGGAAATAGATGAGTATTTTAGATAGTACAGTCATACCTTATAGACACAACAACTGGAAAAGCAGACTTTCAATAATCTATTTCTTAACTGGAAATTCGTTTTTTAGCTTCAATTCTTTTATTATCTATACTCTACTTCTTTACCGGAAACCTGGAAACAAAGGACTAACCCTTACTTTAACAGTTACCTAGCTGCTTTAACTTCACTTTCATACATGTCTTACGGGCCTTCACACCTCTACTTTTCTTAGTCTTTGTAATACCTCTCTTATGAGTCTTCTTAGCTTTACCCGCGTTTCCCTGCCCTTTCCTTTTTTTAATACCCTTTCTTTTTACAAAGCTGCTAAAGCATAGATTATAGATACTCTCTTTTATCCTACAATACTTTTATCCAATCCAGGTTTAAATGATAGACTTTCTTTCATCCAAACCTATTAACAAGCCCTCAGCCTTTAGTATGTAACCTCATAACCTAACATAAGCCCTTGTTCAACCTTGTTTCCTTTACTTTAATCTAGGAGTCTCTAGGCTTTCCTTATTAAACTTCTAAAGCTTCAATCGGCAAGTTAACTCTGTCTTTTTAGGCCCTGATCAATAAGGGATTCTTATTAGGTTTTCTTTTCTAATGTAGAAAATTTTTTATACTTACCAGGATTTACTCAAAGGAGAGCCCTTTCGTTGAATAGATAATGCAATTTAGTAGGCTATAATACGAGGAGGCTTAGTGGCGTGCAAAGTTATTGTAATGCCTTTTTGGCGCGATATCACGGGCTATTAGATACTCTCATGTATAGATCATTTTTATAAATTACACATGTTTTTTTACTTTATTTAGCTTACTACTACGGAATTCCTCTATTAAGGGACTAGAGTCTCTCGTATTATAGGTGAACTTTGAAAACAATTTGATATTGAAAAAGAATTAAGTGCAGGAACGGCCATACTATTTATTATGTTTAACTAAAAAGGAATGCCCTGAAGTCTTGCTTTGTTCAAATTGCCTTCTTGATAAAAATTGAAAAACTAGGTAAAGTCCGGTATTTAAATAAATTTGGGTAACTCTTGTAAAAAAGAAGTGAAATATAAGACTCATTTTGCAACAGGTTATCAAGCTAGTACTAAAGTAAAGACAGGGCTCAAAAGTATGTATCTACATTAAATTAAAAAGGTCTTGATTGAATACTCCAATTTTGATGGTAAAGTGCAGCTTATAATTCTAAATGTTAAAGGTTTCCAAAACCGACCCACTAAAATAAATGAAAAAATATTAACATTTATTCTTTATTTATCCTATAATGATACTTTTAAAGTATCCTTTAGTGTTTCCGGCTTTGGCTCTAGCCAATTGAAGCCCGACAAAAGAGATTTTAAAGTGCTGAAGAAGCAAAGGATTCCTAAGTACTTTTATCCAACTCCAACTTGTAGAATCCTCGATTATACTCTATCGTGTTATAGCTTCCGTGCTATTACGTAATTAAGGGTTTCCTTAATCCACAAAGCTTTAGCGACTCATATTTAAAAACTCTTCTGCTCAAGGGCTCACCCTACTAGTATATCTTACATCTTGTTCCTTATGAACAAAAATTTATTCTCAATCCAGTAATTTAATAGCTACCTCGGGTAGTTTAACTCAACATTAGGCTAAAATATTCTACACAAATTTAGTCGAGTTTTTCATAGATTTCCTCAAAAAAGAGTAATAAGCGTTGAACTTATAAAGAGCTTGCTCTAATTTTGCCTTGAATTGTGCCTTCTCAAGTCTACCCTTAACAAGGGACAATTATTAATATAGCGGAAAAGACCTACAATTTTGAGGGATATTAAAGAAAAAGAATTCTTATCTCAACAGAGAAAGGGGATTCATTTAGGAAAATATTTAGTAATACAATGTTATATATATTGTTAAAAATCTTCATAACGTAGTTAGAGTATTTACTTTTTATTAGTTTAAGCAATGCGCCTAGACATTATATAATATTGCAGCAAAAAACTTTAAATATCTCCTGTCTTACAGAATTCGAACTAAGTAATCTAAGTATTTTTAAAAAGTTATTCTCTAACAACTGGCTTAGCTACCTGATCCGCTTTTAGGAACCATACAAAAAAGGCATGAAAAACATGACACGAAATTAGCCTTCTCATAAGAAGAATTAGTACCCCTTCGGCAACGAAGGAGAACCTCAAAACTTTTTAGTTGCCTACTACTCTACTGTAAAGAACCCCTATAAGGTCTTACTTTAGCAAAGAGTTTTTTACATTCCTTGACTATCCTCAAAAGAAAACTCTTAGTCAAGGATTTAAGAAAAGTTACGATAGAAAAAGGAATACTATTTTAATCTAGAAGCGGTTATTCAAGTATTTGGGGTTTTTGGGGAGAATATAGGAGCTCCTGGGCTTGATTGTATAAGAAAGGGTACAGCTTTTGGGTAATTAGAAAGAGCCCTTGGGAGAATTAAACAAGTAAAGAAAATCTCTATATCTTATTTATAGAAATGATATTGCCTTAGTATTCTTGGTTTAAAGTTAGACGCGATAATAGAGTTAGTAATATACTTGTTGAATATCTGCTAGATAAAAGTAAGAAACAGTCAAGATATAAAAGCTCTAATATATGTTGAAATAGCTCGTAATTTGTATACTATATTAGTAGAATAGATTTTAGCTAGCTTATTGAGAATCCTGCTTAAACCTCTTGTTTCGGGAGCAAGGGCATGTATGCTATTTTGGAATAGAAGAAAAAAAGGTATTGTATCTATACATAGCTCGTTAATGAAAAATAAATACTAATCAAGAAACCTTGTATTTACCTGTTGTTTTTAGTTCGGTCTTTAGTAACGGCTAAAGAAAGTTATTTACTCAAAACAAGGCCTTTTTAGAGTCCTCTTTTCCCATAAATCATAATTAAGTATAAGAGGAACCCCCTTTTTTTTCTAATGGAAGATTCTATATCATATCACTAATGTCAGCTGCTGGGTTGTACTTTACTTAAATTTATTAAATTGCCTACTATCTGAATTATTCAAACAATAATCTAATCTTTCACAGAGAAATACCTTATTTACTAAATCTATCAAGTCTTAAGAACAATTAAAACTAAGTACCCGCTTAAAGCTTAAGAATACTGCTTTTTTCTAATTACCTTGTCTAAGATAAATCTTACCTACTCTAGAAAGCAAAGAAAACTCTTCATATTTAGTACATTGGCTACAGTGAGATAATACATTTTTTTATACCTCTTATTAATTACTCAAATACTAAGCAACAAGCCCTAACCTTACTCAGTTACCTAAGAAAATTAGCTTAGCTTACATTGACACCCATGTTATACTAACAAGTTCCCTGCTTTTAATAAATTGTATATAGATATGTGTTCTCATTTCCTTACTACGAGAAATTGCCTTAATTTAATATATATATATATAATTGGATGTCTTATAACTACTGCAAAGCAAGCAATATTCTAATAAAGTCTTCCTTATTATAAAGGGTGTTTATTAGAAGTAGTCTTTATTTTAGCCAGCTAAGCTTTTCTCTGAAGAGTGAGTTCTGCAGCTAAAATACTATAAGGAGCCGTTTTCCTCGGGTTTTACATAGAGGTATTTTAGTTCCTCGTTATAGGGGTTTGTAAATTAGAACTTCGGTAAGTATAGGAGTTTACTAAGAAGGTATTCAGTTTAGGAGCCCGTAGTAAATAATGCTTGCTAATAGTTATTCTGATAAGTCAACGGAAATATAGCCCTCTAACCATAGTTTTGTATGTGAAATTCCCCCTTTTATAACGAGAGGAGATAATACCAGGTTCCTGTAAATTCAAAAACTTAAACCAGTTACTTCCTAGATTATGAAACACAACAACTTAAATTACAGTTTTTATAGGTGGCTAGGAAATTTCTTATAGCCAAAGCAAAGAGTTATGAGTAAATAGTACAACTAGTATAGGAAATCCGTACCGAGTAAACAAAGAAATGCCCAATACATATGATTTAGAATACCCTGAGATTTCTTACTTAATGTCAGGCTGTATAAACCCTTTTAATATTACTACCTAGGGCAGCAGGGGGCCCAGAACTGCAACACTTACTTTATAGAAGAGATACGCCAAAATTCGACAATTAAATAGCTTAGGAGTCTACCTTATAAAGGAGTTAACAAAGAAAGGCGATTCTATTTTTAATAAAAGAGGGTACAAAAGTAGGGTACTTCTAAGTCTGAGTATGTATGATATGTCTCTTTCGCTGGCGGACTCTAAGAAGAAGTCACAAACCAGAATCTTAGAAACACGTGCTCTTGATAGAAACGCAAGAATCCTATTTCCTTTGCAGACCTCATTTACTCTGATTTATTCATCTCAATGTAGAACCTTTACGCGGGTATAAAAAGGGAGTCCTAGTTTTAAAAAGGAAAATCTTCAACGAGTATCAAACATCCAAAAGACAAGCCACTCTTACTGGCTGGCATACAAAAGCGTATCCCTTAAAATAAAAGAGCATCACTACAGAAGGTTTTTGTTAAATATAGGACTAGAGCTAGAGTAGAATTTCCTAGGAATTCTTGTTATATTTAAAGCTCTTATAAGGTATCAGTTTACGACTCACCCAACCCCATTAGGAGGGTTTTGTTAGAAGTTTTCCAGTACAGTCTAGCTCGTTAAATGCGCAGGTCCGTAGTTAAATTCAGTAGAGTACTTTGTTATAATGAATAGTCTCCTTCTTAAATATCTTTTATAAACTAGAATCTCCTATAGGTTACGCGAGGGCTTTTTGCAAGCAATGTGTAAGAGTAATTCAATATTAATATATAGGGGATTACCAAAGGCGTTCTCTTAATGAGTCCGGATGTGATAGATTTCTTACTTATTTAGTTTACTTTTCTAATGTCAACCTTGTATAATTGACTTTGTTTAAATCCTAAGAATTTAATATTCATAGCAAGCTCGTTAGCCTTTGTTATAGGTATCTACAACCCACTTTAGATTTACTTATTTTAAGCACAAGGGGTAGATTTAATTCTTTACGGGTTCCATATAAGGATCCCGAGAGAGTATACTAAAATGAATCCAGAAGGCATCTCTATAACTTCTCTTTAATTAAGTGATTTCGTTCTTTCCTATCTACAGTGTATATTTACACCCCTTAGTGTCTTTTTTACTTTATTTATCGACTACTTGCGTATGGGAGTTTTTCAAGAAACTTTGATGACTAACATTTGGATTTCATACTATAATTATATGGACCCGAGAAGGAGCTTAACCTTGTATTTGTGGTCTAAGCAAAAGGTACCCCTTCCTAAGATTGAGACTGAGGATCTCCGACTCATAGTAAAATGTCAGATAGAAAGACACTCATTTGTTATTCGCTCGATCGATGAATAGACGAAAGAAACCTAGGTTTATTATTCTGGTGTATTTTTTTCAAGAATCTAGATTAGATGCCAGTTATTAATATTTTTATTTATTGTAGCCTTGCGGTAGAGCGCTTTTTTACTCTCGTAAGGAAAGCTTTTAGTTTATTTGTACAAGCAATAACATGGAATTATCAGCCACGTATTTAATATTGCATCGATGCCTAACTTGTTCTAGATAAGGGGAGCGCGTGGGATACACTTTTTTAGTGCTTCTATAGGATCTCTTACTTTTTAATTGATTATTATAATAATAATTGCGAACAAACTTAGCTTTTCCTGGTGAGTTGTTTTAGGTTAAGTACTAAATATGAATAGGTCGGGAATTTAAATGTTTATTTTTCTTTATCAAATAAGGAATCCAGATGCTCTTTTATAGTTGGGAAGAGTAGGAGGTCAACAAATGTTAAATGTTCAAAGCTTTCCTTGGGTAGTTTAATATGAGTTAGTGCTCGTTTTCTAGAGGATTTTCCTGTTACCTTGGCGTAAAGCTTTTAAAGTTAGTGCTTGTGTTTTAGGAAGTCCTATGTACTCTGTAAGGAATAATTTTTAGTATAATTGTTCTCCATTTGGGTACTCTCCTGCAAGTAATTTCTGAAGTTCTTATCCCCTTTGATGGGTAATTCGTTAATAGATATCGGCACTCGCCCGCGAAAGGAAATGCCTTTTTGCTAAAGAACTTTTATATAACTCCCAGCTGTCTTTTTTAATCAAAGTAGAGGTTATGCCGCGGAGAAGCTTGTAACAATAAAAGTCGTAGATTCAAACCAATAATATGAAGCGAAAACTCCTAAAGGAGCCTTATCCTGTGTAGTAAAAAAGGGAAGTCCTAACTTTCAAGAAGTAGCCCGAAGAACACTATGCCAAGAGATCTACCCGATAAAATAAAAGGAAAAGCTTGTCTTTTAGAGTAAAACTAAGGACCCCTCTAAAAAAAGGACTCTAAAAAGTAAGTAATTCTATAAAAACAAAGGCTAACTTTTCCCGTAAATTAGAGATCCCGTTTTTTGCGTAGTTAGGGTAAGGGTCTAAAATTCATCTGAATATCCCAAGTTAAAGCTTTGTTAAAGTGTATTAATTATCCCTGAAACACTACTCTCCCAAACCTAAACAAGGGGTGAAAATCTAAAGTCTCGGGCAAATGACTGTTCTATTTTATAGGTTTAATAAAGAAAAAGCTTAAGTAGAGTAGAAATATTTAAAGCGTCTCTCTTCTGGAAAACTGAGTTACCTATAGAGCTCTAGTCAAGTAGCAAAGAACCCTGCTAAAGTTTTTTGAAGGTTCAAATCCTCTTGTTTTATTGCAGCATTAAATGTACAAAAGCACTTACCCCTAGTTTTTTATGGAATCTCTGACAAGACTTCAAATACTTTAAGTTCGAGACCAAATTAAAAAATTAACTTGGATATAAGAAATTCTTGCGTATTATAATGCTTTTTGCTTTTTAGAAAGATATAAAAAAAATTATAGCAGGACTTCCAAATAGAGAGAGAGACTTTAGTAGGTTCTAAACAAGTCAAGGACTAGAATTTACAAGGTTGGGGTTTTTCTAGTTACAGATCTAAAACAAAAAAGGCATATTAAATAATAAATAAAAGAGGGAGTCCTATTTCCTGAGCTTTTACAAGAGGGGTGTAAGTAATAAAATTCTGCTTAAGTCGAGTACTAAGGTGTATTTATTAAGGCTTAAGGGGCACTTATAAGTCAGGATTTTTTCCCTATACATTTCTGAGGCAAGCTTGTCTTGTAAGTGCTTTCATATATTTATAAGCGTAAAGAGTAATTTCTTATTTTTTTGTGGCTAGTGTGTTTTTTGTTTTCATAGTAGGGACTTTATAGCTTAAGTACAGGCCAAAAAGGGTTTGTATTAAGAAAATGGAGGAAATATTTATCTATCTAGATAGGATTTATGATTACAAATAAGTATTAAATGGGGTTTTCGTTTACAGCAAAAGTACTATACCAAAAATACTAGAACTAAGATCTCTTCTCGGAACTTATAAGAATAATTAATACCTAAAAAAGGGAACCTCCTATATATTTGATAAAAGTCCACAAACTTTCTCAACCAGAAAATACTCGACTAAAAAAAGTTATAATCATTGTTAACATGATAGGAAAACCTAGAGTGAGTGTAATAGTTGACATAGTAAAAAGTAAAAACAGTCTCCTCCATTTAGGAAAATAAGAACCCCAGGTTGAAATGTTTTGGCCCAGATTACCTTGTAGCTGTTCTTTATTCCATAAATGGATTCATTTGATCCTAGAAAAAATTTTATTCACAATAGTAACATATTCTTCGGAGATACCCCTTCACACAGGATACAAAAACTTGGAAAATCAACAAAGAAGCCTCCCTTGTAAATATTCTGAGACCTAGGTTGAGTAAGAAGCTATCCTTAATTTAATTATTCTGAAAACTTCTCTAAAGTCTGAACTTCATTGTAATATATATAATCGCAAATTATCCTTATACTAAAGAATTTATGAACTCTAATATGGAACTGTACGATATTCGACTAGCAAAAAACCTGTTAGTGAATTACTTACAAAAGTAAAATCCCCAAAATTTTTAGAATGAGCGCTCGCTTTTAAAGAGGTGTTCTAACTAAGTTTCCGCGGAAGAGCTTTTGTCAAAACTAAGTTATTTTTTTTATTCTAGGGGGTTCTACAAAAAGAATTGAGAAAAGAATAAGGATTTAGGATACCACATCTCCATAAAAATGTGTACAATTAAAAATGTTTAGCAAAGGTACCCTATAGCGCTTACCGGAAATATATCCCAGGTTTTTACCCAACTACGTAAAATTAAATAAAGTCTATTTCTGAGAAAACTTGGTATAACATAACGTTAATAAACTCACGGAGCCCCTATATAGTAAATTGAATCCCACATAGAAAAGTTAAAAAGATATAATAAGGGTGTTTAAACTTATCAAATTAGAAAACAATGTACGAAATGATGGATACTATATAGACTACAAAACTACTTTTTCCTGATATCAAGAAGTCTTGTAATATAATCAATTAGAGTTACTCTAGGCTCACTTTCATAAAGTTTAAGTCTGGATTTATTATATAAATTATATATAATAAAAAAAGTCAAGAATTTAATTAATGTAAAAGTTAATATACTGTGTTACAATAAGACATTTACTTGCATCGTATCCCCCCGACTCTTTTTAGTTAGGGTTGAATCAAAACAGGATTTCCCGAGTAGGCAACATTGCAGATTTTACACACACACCCATACAAGAACTCTTTGAAATTTATTCTATCAGCATCTCAAAAACGTAGTAACTAAACTAATCATAAATTTGTACTTAGAGGATTCATTCAAGCAGGAAATATAGCGTTCTTTTTTATACTTAATACTAAGAAATCTACTAGAATATGAAACTACAAATGAGGACTTCTAAACTAAAGCATGACTGCTTATACTTATAGGTTATGGTATAAAAAGAGTTTTACTTACAAGAGGTATAATTTTTCCATATCACAAACACCGGAAGCTTCTTAAAAGTCTTATCTTACAGCATCTTATCTAATTTGACTTACCAATTTCCAAAAGCACCAAGGCTCAAAACATAGAGTAGGGCTTAAAAATGTGTATCCAATAAACCTATGAAATAATGAAAGCGAATTACATCGGTTCACAAAAATCTATAAAGTAAAAACCTAGATCTAGTCTAGAATGAGAGCTCTTTTCAGCGCTTTTCTAGTACTAAAGAATTGGAGGAACTAAAAAATAGATATGGTTAAGTACTTAATCTCGGATAAAGGTATGCAATTTCGTAGTATACCAATTTAGGGAATCCTAAATCTGATAAAAGGATCCCTCAAAGAGGGCCGCTAAACAACATCAATATACAAGAGTGGAATCTTGTTAATATAAAAATTTATAGTATTATAAGCCAGTCTTAGTTTTACAGTTGTTAGTCATATGTTATTCATTTTATAACTCTTATAATTTTATACTTTCTGGTAAGTAGGAAATCCATGCTAATTTCTAAAAGAACCCCTATAATATATGTTATCCTAATCCAATAAGCCTTAGTTTACAATTACAGGAAGCCCCTTAATAAGTAAGTGGTAACTACATATTCATAATTGTAAAACACTTAACACAAACTTTTTCTAGATTCCCCAACCCTGAATTTCCATAGGTTTTATACACAAGCATCAATCATGCTGTAGAAAAGAGGCCTTTATACCTTGTTGATATGGCTCACATACCTATGTATTGATAATCCTTTATTAATTTATTAATTAGAGAACCGATCCGGGGAGTAGGACGATACACTTAACTTTATATACTCCTTTTATTCTAACACTCCTACTAGAATAAAGTTTACGAGTGTTAAGGTTTTCAAAAATTAGACTTAGTATATGGGTATATGGGATATCACAGGTTATAGCGCTTATGTAGTATTGTAATATAGTATTCTCATAATTAGAGAGAAGTACTTGTACTTATCGAGTTTGTATTACATGGCTTATTATTCTTACCAGGTACCTGATCAAGGGTTGAAATAAGACAGGGGTTTATTTGTGTAGGGTTAACTATACTTATAGAAAAGTAAGAACTACAAGAACTATAACAATATATGATATATGATTACTAATACAATAGATAATTATACCTTCTTAGAATATAGAATACTCCTTATAGGTAATATAACTCCTATACTTTATTTCTTTACAAGATAGGTAAAACAATAGGTATAGTACAGAGAACAATAAGACAAGGAATGCCATTCTGTCTATAAAGACAGGGATACAGAAGAGTACAGCAGCTACCAAGGCTAAGAGGAGTATCAAGACAAGGGCTTAAAAGAGTCTAGCTAAGAGGGTTTTTATAGCTTTCAAGCAAGGTATTAAGATAGGTAGTACATAAGTCAAGAAGATAGGTATAAAGAGTCTAAGAAAACAAGATATAGCTATAGATATTTAGATTTTTGGGAGTATGAAGACTAAGAAGATACAGAGTACAAGTATAGGCTATAAGAGGGCCTATATGACGTGTAAGAAGAAGGCTGCAGGTATTATCAATACAGGTATGAAGAAGACTCCTAAGATAGAGATACAGACTGTGGGTATTAAAGGGCCGAGTAACAAGGAAGTCAAATAAGATAAGAAGATGTTGTTGGTTATAAGGTATGACTGTACTATAAAATACTATCATATTTTATAGACAAAAATGAAGAATAACTCTCCCTAATCTTTCTAAGGCGTACTCTTCTATATAGTAGTAACCAGAGAGAACAAGAGAAATATGCCTTTATCTCTTGCTGCCGAAACAATCTAGAACAAGCTAGTAATACAACAAACCTAGGAATAGCTTACTAATACAACTGTAGCAAAGCTTGTTAACAAAGAGCTATCTAATAGCAAGTCTACTTAGGAATCACCATACTAATAGAGCCGGGGAACCCTAACAATCAGGATCTATTTCGTATCAAAGTATTAGGACACTAACTCTCTCTAGGGATTCCGAGTAAGAGCTGTAGAAGAATTCTACTTAGTCAAGG
>JAYMTF010004861.1:0-12454 GCA_036897485.1 Pelargonium nanum | reverse complement strand
TAATGATTCTTGCCTTAGCATCGCGGAGTAGTATTTGATCATGTGAGATTTGCGAAATGATATTTGGCACAAGAGGCGTTTTATGTGATTCTCGCATTGCAATACTTGATACAAACGTTATCACTGAATAATATTAATTTAATCGAACGTATCATTGAAAAATAATTGTTAGTATAGGTAAATGTGCGTCTTATTTTTTAAATCAACTTATTTGCAATCGAAGATAGAATTTTGGTATGATATGGAGATAAAATAAAAATACTCAATACAATTGAAAATGAAACTTTTGGTTCAAAATAGCTTTTAGAATGATTGTGGGAGAAGAAGAAGAAGGCAATAGTGATAGGTATATATAATATTATTAGTGAATGTTATTAGTTAATAGAGTGAAAATGTGTAACATATGAAAGATGAAAAGTCATCCAATGAGAAACCTTAAAATTGTCAAGGATGATGATGTGGCAACCTCTAGTGCATTCTCACTAATTTTAACATATATATATGAATTTCTCAAAAATTGAGATACGTTGGAAATTTTTTAAAATATTATGATTATTTTATACGTATAACATTTTTAACTACATATTCGTAATTAAGAAAATTCTACTTCATAACATTCGTAATGTAAGGACTAGTGTTAGGCCCAATAGATGAATTGCGAACCAACAAGAGCCCAATGAGTTCCGCCAATAAAGCAAGTTAAGTGTATAAGAACGAAATTTATAAAATAGTGAATATAAATAAGAAAATAACATGGTAAAACACAAATCCCTATAAAACTCCACACAATTATTGAATAGAACTTGAATTGGGCGTCAGATGGGTCGTCTACTTAAGAAACCTTATTTTGTAGGAAGCAAAAGAGCGTACGTCAAGAAGTTCAAGCTGAACAATATGAAGAAAAATTTGGTGAATCCGACGTGAACCAACAATGGAGATGGGAGAAGCAAGAAAGCAAATGGCGGAAGAAGACGACTTATAAATTGAGGCCGTTCTAATCGACCGGACCTCGAATTTGACGAAAGATGTTGAGATCGTTGTTAGGCTAAAAAATGCTCCTTAAAAGAAGGCCTCATTCGATCAAAAATAGCCCCCATGTGTGAGAACTACATTATCCCCCAATTCGCCAAAAAACAAAAGAAATCAAATAAATGGAATATGAGGGAGTAGTAAAAATTGAAGAAGTCGCCAATCAGGAGGATCATAACGTGGTCAAGGACTGAGAAGGACCAAGAGCACTAGGTAGAAATCAACCTATGATCATTCGGAAGGAAAGAGCACAATGAGTCGCCGTGCGGACACGAGAAATTTCCACCGAACTTGAGGGCGAAAATGGTGGAGATGATAGGAATGATCGGTAGAGAAATGGAAATCGGACTCCCAAAGACGATAGAGGCCCTCAAGCTGGAAGACCGATCACTCTTCACAGAGAACATATTCCGAGAAATGTTCCTGATGGATTTTAAAATCCCGAAGACACAAAAGTATGAAGAAAAGAGATATAAAGCACCACATCGACAATTTCATTTATCACATGAGCCTCCGGTATCAGGTCACTAACGCCACTAAATACAGAGCTTTCACATCGAGTCTAGGCAAAAAACGCTCAAGATTGGCTCCATAAACTCTCAACGGCGTTTATATCCAATTTCAAGCAACTCTTTGGCCCTAGAGCTACGTACTAAATTGAGCATTAAACAATTTTGTGTACTAAAGTGGCAAATAAAACTTTCAAACCTACCAAAATAATAAATTTCTAAAATAATAATAACACAAATCCAGTGTCCAATAATGACATTGGAGACACCACTTGTCGTCCAATGATAATAATTTCCGTAAAATGCTAAAGTAGGCGCTAGTGACGTGGCACTTTCTTTCTCCTCCTTAGCACCCACAAAAATTGCTGAGCATTGGAGATGCTCTGAAGCATCTCCACTTCACTCCAGCCTTCAATTGATAATAATTTCCGGGAATCTCGTTATTGAAATAGGTTGAAAAATAAAATAATAACAATTTAGCTGTTTAATCAAGTCAACTATATTAGTCATCGATGGGTCGTCTTATGTGGTCCATGTAAACCAAAGCCTTATCTTCGTCTTCATCTTCTTCCCAACATAATTTGCAGAAACCAATACATGCACAGAGTGTTGATGATATATCATGTTGTTCTCCAAACTTGTCTTTGCCTTTTCTTCTATTTTCGCCTTCGGCTTCACAGCATATTTGGCTTTGGGAGCCACTCTTTTGCCGGATAATGAAGGTACGCAAAAATCTATGTCAATGAGGTGATGTCAGCCCATCGATTAACATTTATCCTCGAGAGTCTCAGACAATAAATCAAGACTGAGATTCCGGACACTCTATTACTTATTACTTTAATTTGTTGATTAATTGATGTTGCAAATATGAATGGTTGTGTATAACATAGTGGAAGCGTTGAGGTTGGTGGGCAAAACATTGGGGAAGAGCAACTGGAATTACAGTGTAGATCCATGCAGCGGAGAATCAGGATGGTCTACGCCGGACGCAGCAAATGGTTTTCAGAATGCAGTGACTTGCAATTGCTCCTTCTCCGATGCTCCAATTTGCCATGTCGTTTCCATGTATGTGCATTTCTTGCTTTTCTTCGTTCAATATTACATTCTCAGTAAGGCAAGTGGTTGATTTCACTTGATCCCTCGAGATCTCAAATTCGAGTCCAGGTGTTCTACGCTTGCTAATAAATAAAAAGAAGAAGTAGGCAGGAGTAGTTGTTTTCTTTCTTGTTTGTTTCTGTGGAAAGTATATATTTTTTCTTCTTAATTAGTTGAATAGGATTGGGAGAGTGAAATGTGAACAACAAAGGACCCACCTAGATATATAATGACACATGCACAATCATATATTGATACTACTCTTATTATTTACAATATTTTTATGGTTGATGATGACATGCCTAGTCCTACTATAAAATATAAGGATAATGTCAAATAAATACACTGGATTTTCCATATTATGCACATAGTTACAAACGGTTTAAACCATTGCATCTAACATTTTAGCTACAAAATCTTTCATTAAGTTACACCGTTTAAATTTTACTACTTTGACTCACACTGGAGTCTATATCCATAACAAACGTACTGTTTTTTTCCTTCTCTTAATATATACATTAATACGTTTTAGTACGTTTATGTTTCGCTACTCTCTATGTAATGATTTGCTTTAATTAACGGCGTTATTCTTTCCCTTCAAATATATATACTTGGCACTTGAAAGAAAAAGAATAATTTAAAAGTACATTTGGTGTTGTTGTATACATAACAGAGTCCTGAAAGCACAGTCCCTGCAAGGTCAGCTCCCACCACAGCTCATCCTATTCCCTTACCTCCAAGAAATGTAAGTATATATGCATTCTTTCATTTTATAGTTCATTCTAGATGCTTTTGTATATTTTGTAATCAAGGATATTTTCTTCTATGGAATTTTTGATGAGATTGTCCCAAATACTCTTTCAAAATGTTACAGAAATTTACATTACTTCTTTAAGGCATTTCTTCTGAGTTCACTTCAAATTGTTGCAGTGACCTAACTTATAATTACCTTAACGGCACTCTGCCACCGGAATGGGGCTCTATGAACCTAGTGCACATGTACATTCTCCTCATTCTTTATCTCAAAATTTAGGTCTAAATTGTATTTTTGTGATGAAACCAACTAATGATTGTTACTGAAGTTCCATATATGGGAACCGAATATCAGGCTCAATACCGAAAGAGTTCGGGAACATTTCCACACTGTCAAGTTTGTAAGTCCTAGGAACTCATTTGTCTCGCAATTTAACAACTTGTGTTTATATTAGTTTTTACAAGTGTTGTTAATGGGGATTTTGATTTAGTATATCAAATGCTTAGAATCCTCGAGTACAATCAGCTTTCTGGAAGTCTTCCTCCAGAGCTAGGAGATCTTCCGCGCATAGAGAGATTGTAAGACTATTCATTTTAACATTTTTAAAGAATTACTCACTTGTTAATTTTTTGATTTTTTATTTTATATATGATTGTGTGTGTTTTTGGTTCTTAACTATAGAGATGTTACCTCAAATAATCTAAGCGGGGAACTGCCTGCAAGCCTTGCCAGGCTAACCACATTGAAGGAATTGTAAGCTTCTAATGTTAATTTCTTGATCTTTCATAATTTGGGCAAACCGAGTAAGTTTCAAGCTTCTCAATTTTGTAGAGTTGGGTTAATTAAGAGATTAAGTTGTTCAACATAATGCAGACGGCTGAGCGACAACAACTTTACCGGGAAGATACCCAACTTTATTCAGAGCTTGACAAATCTGGAACTATTGTGAGAGCTTTTTATTATGATTACTCAAATGTCAGCTTGTCACACATATGCTATAATACGTCTTATTTGTGTTGTCTTAATTCGGTGAAAATAGAGCTATTCAAGCGAGTGGTTTGGATGGGCCAATTCCCTCTAGCATTACTGCTTTGGTGAACTTAACTGACTTGTTAGTATTTTGATTAAACTTCATTTTCAAGAATACGACTTTATGTTATATGTTACAATCCTTCTTGTTTGAATTTCATAAAACAGGAGAATCAGTGACTTGAGCGGAATTGCGCAACCCTTTCCACCCCTTAATAATATGTCAAAGATGCAGTACCTGTGAGTTAGATGCTTGATTACTCAAATTACAACAAGTACAAATATACTTTTTTTTTTCTTTTCGATACTGATGTGAAGCAACGTGATATTTGATGCGTTAACAGGATATTGAGGAGTTGCAATATTAGAGATAAGCTACCTGACTATCTCAGGGAAATGAGTGGAAACTTGAAAGTCTTGTTAGTATTCATTTTCCTATTTGTGTTATTCTTCCTTTTCTATCTGTATGTAATTAGAGTACTGATTTATGTAGCATTTGGATTAGTTTGATAGGAATGGGAAACGGGTAATTTTTAGGGTGTAAAATAGGTATTCGTAGGTCATTTATGGCACGCTGGAAGGGCTCGTGCAGCTGCAGCAGGATATGCATCACTATTATGATTCTTGCATCCATTCACATTGGCTTGCATGAGTTCATTTTCATTTCCTCCAAATTGTTGCATGTCGTTATATACGAGATAATATTACATCTAAGTAGACACAATTAAGGGGAATAACATTCTTACACACATTCTTTGATTCATATTCCCATCCCAATAATCAAAATGATATTTGTATGTGTCCTTGAAGCCTCTGAGTTTGATCTCTATTGTTGTCAAAATTTTATTTTATTTTCAAAACTTTTTGGGCAAATTACTTGGGTTAATATTTTGTTTGTATTATCATCCAGAGATCTTAGCTTTAACAGCCTAAGTGGAGAAATTCCAAATAATTACGCCAGTTCGAAAAAAGTGAATTACATGTACGTACTCTGAAACTTAAATCTTACTGAATCTACATTATTTTTTATGCTAACATCGAACTGAAATTATGATGTTGATTTTGTTTAGTTATTTAACTGGGAACCAATTAACTGGATCAGTGCCTGACTGGATGCAAACTAAAGCAGACAACCTGTAAATTCTTTACCTGTTTATATTATGGAACCAAAACGTATGAGTAGTAAAAGAGTATATATGGCGCACCTTATTCTGCTGGATTATCTAAACAACTTCTATGTATATGCAGTGATCTTTCGTATAACAACTTCACTGTTGGAAGCTCAAGAAACTGTCAAGATGGCAACATGTAATTAGAATGCTTTTTTTTATTTATCAAATGTATTTAAATTATTATTTACTTTGTTTCATTTTATGCAGGAACTTGTTCGGAAATTATTTCAATGGAAATAACTCGTAAGTTTGAACAATACTTACGCGTTTCGATTTAAAAGTTTCTTCCGCATGTTCACTAATAGAGTCTTATTCTTGTTACTCTACACTTGGTTTCATTGTTCTTTCAGCTCTGTTGTTCAATGTTTGAGACAGTCCTCTTGTCAAAAGAGTAAGTTAACTAATATTCAAAATTATCTGTTAAATTATTTTGGAGATGAATTTTTATTTTACTTTTACTTGTAATTCAAACATTTTTAATGTTTGTCTAGACATTTTCATAGTCAGTCTACACTATTTCTAGTGTTCCGCATATTGTGCAATGGTGTGTGTACTTTGTCTTTTCCTTAAGAAGTTATTGTTGCTTACTTGTAGCATGGTACTCTCTTCGTATAAATTGCGGTGGAGGAGAAGTAAATGTTGGTGGAAATGCCACATATGAGGAAGATACAGATTCTGCTGGACCTTCAAGATTCTTTCAAAAATCTAATACAAATTGGGCCTTCAGCAACACCGGTCACTTCATGAATGATGCGCGTCCATATAAATCCTACATTTGGAAAAATGCATCTACTCTCTCTATGGAAAATTCTGAACTCTACATGAATGCTCGGCTTTCTCCAATCTCTCTGTCATATTATGCAGTTTGTATGGGAAATGGAAACTACAAAATAAAACTTCATTTTGCGGAGATTATGTTCACTGATGACGAAACATATAGTAGCCTGGGAAGGCGCTTGTTTGATGTCTACATTCAGGTACTATTCAACTAACATAGTAGTATAGTACTCAAACTTGAGTTAATATGTGTTTGAACTATAATTTACAATAATCGGTTTCAACTAGCTAGGTCTTACATTGTTATCAGAGAAAGATATGCACACAATTCGTACTTGAATCTTGAACTGTTCTTGAAGATTGGAATACTCTAATGCAGGGAAAGATGGTGCAAAAGGATTTTAATATTGCAGCTGAAGCAGGCGGAGTCGGTAAGGCAATAGTAAAAAACTTCACTGCTGCAGTGACTAGCAATACCCTGGAGATACGTTTCTATTGGGCTGGCAAGGGGACAAATGCTATACCTGCTATGGGAGTCTATGGTCCCCTCATATCAGCTATATCTGTTGATCCCGGTAGGTTGAATGCTTTTGTAGATTTATTCTTATTACCGATCTTAATAGTTGAGACTTGGTGCATACTGATTCGCTCGGTAACCCTTTTTTTTAATTCTTTTCTTCATGTAGACTTCGTACCCCCAATGGAAAATGGAAGTACTACCTCATCACCAGTTGGTAAAATAGTTGGAATTGTGGCTGCAATAACATTTGTTATCTTGCTAGTTCTTGGTATCCTTTGGTGGAAATGCTGCATGAAAACAAGAAATACAATGCCACAAGGTATGTTCAAAACAATTACTATATTGCTATTGTAAGTTGTAACTAGTAAAGGACTAAGTGCACATTACAGTGGAAATAGTGTCCAAAGCTATCTGTTTACTATTTTATGTTCTTAGGATATGAATATGCCTCAAAATGTGTGGTTCTTTTGATTTTGTCACTTGTACATTGTTTCTACATGTTATTGTTCATCAGGCATTAAAACATTTTGCACTCATTGCTGCAAGAATAATTTTTCATGTTCGATCAGTTAATGATTTTGGGTGACTCACTTGCTTCGTTCTTTTGCTTTTGTCACTTGTACATTGTTTCTACCTGTTATTGTTCATCAGGCATTAAACACATTTTGCACTCATTGCTCCAAGGATAATTTTTCATGTTCGATCAGTTAATGATTTTGGGTGACTCACTTGCTTCTTAGGCTACTGTATATATATGTAATTGATATTCTATTGAACCGTTAGGAATTGGGTATAGTTTGCATATTCCTTCAACACATTTCTCATCTAAATGTATATTCCGTGATCTGCAGATGATCTTGAGGGTCTAGACCGAAAAACTGGTATCTTTACCTTGAGCCAAATTAAAGCTGCCACCGACAACTTCAGTGCTACGAATAAAATTGGAGAAGGTGGCTTTGGTCCTGTTTACAAGGTATTTTACACACATAAATGATGTTTTATTTCTTGATTATATATATGTTCATTTGAATTCTCTCTAAATATATAATCCTCCCCGGCCTCCAGGGCGTAATGTCTGATGGCACTGTAATAGCTGTGAAGCAGCTTTCTTCCAAATCAAAGCAAGGAAATCGAGAGTTTGTGAATGAAATTGGCATGATTTCTGCTCTTCAACATCCTAATCTTGTGAAGCTCCATGGTTGTTGTATCGAAGGAAATCAATTGTTGCTAGTATACGAGTACATGGAAAACAACAGCCTTGCACATGCTTTATTTGGTGAGTTATTCATTCAGCCTACTGCCTTCCTTAAGTGTGTTCTTGGTCTCAAAGAAGACGACAAGCTAACAAGTACGTATAATTAACTAAGTTTCATAATTTTGTGCTGTGATTTGAAGGCCCAGAAGAACAGAAATTGAAACTGGACTGGTCTACAAGGCAAATGATCTGCGTAGGAATCGCAAGAGGTTTAGCTTACCTTCATGAAGAATCCAGAATCAAGATTGTTCACAGAGACATTAAGGCTACTAATGTGCTGCTGGATAAGAATCTTAAACCCAAGATTTCTGACTTTGGTTTGGCCAAGCTTGACGACGAGGACAATACCCACATAACTACAAGGATTGCAGGAACTTTGTGAGTTACTAAACATTCCCTCCGTCCCAAAATGAGTGTCCTTATTTCTATTTTGAGAAAAATTAAGGAAAAGTTAGTTAGTGTAGTATATTTACTCTTCTATTCTCATGATCACGTGATAAGAGATACTAACTAACTTATTACAAGGATGTTATTGATAATTCATGCATAACTAACTTCCTTAAAAAGGAAAGACACTCGTTTTGGGACTAAATTTCAAGTAAAACAGGACACCCATTTTGGGATGCTCCATTCCAAAATGACTGTCTTGTTTCTCTCCTTACTTTTTGTTTGTTTTATGCAACATAGGTTCTATTTTCTTGGTTAAATTCAATCTTGTTCGATACGTGATAATCTTGATTTTTACAGTGGATATATGGCACCAGAATATGCAATGCACGGTCATTTAACTGATAAAGTAGACGTCTATAGTTTCGGGATTGTTACTCTAGAGATTGTTAGCGGGAGGAGCAACAGAAGTCGCGAGTTAGAGGGGGAGTCTTTCAATCTTCTTGACTGGGTACATAATTTCAATTCCTCACTTGAAAGTAAGGATTCATTGTCAAGTACTCGTCGAAAGATCTTGCATTGAGTAACTGCATTATATTTGTAGGCACTCGTGTTAATGGAGAGAGGGACTCCAATGGAGCTGGTTGATCCGAGCTTGAGCTCGAACTTGAAGAAGAAAGAGGCAATGACAATGATCAATGTGGCTCTCCTGTGTGCTAATGCCTCTCCAACAGCAAGGCCCGCCATGTCCTCCGTTGTGAGCATTCTTGAAGGCAAGACTTCTGTTGACGAGCTGATGATTTCGAGTTCAGTCGAAAATATGAAGTTTAAGCAAGTAAAGAAGCAACATGATGAGGGTATTGAAGATGGGATTTCAAGTGATAGCTTGCTTTTTAGCAGTATCACAGCAGATAGGCCAATTTCTGCTTCTTCAACATCTGCAAAGGATCTCTATTCGGTTCATTTGGATTCTGGCTACTTGGAGAATAGAGCTTCCTCATAAAACTGTCTCAATAAGTCATCAATACATTTGCATGATCCAACAATATCTCATGACAATCGATGCCTATTTTCGCCTCAATGATCTTGAGAAAGTGTTTTGTTGATGTTGTTCAGAGGTAAATTCAAATCGAGCTCCTCTTGTCTTTTATTTATTTATTTATTTATTTATAAGCAAGTGCAACAACCGAGGCTCGAACCTGATACCTCAATAAAAACAAGTGCCTTAAGCGAGCTCCTCTTGTCTTCTTCGGTGGTTAAATCACGCGCTAAGTGAACTATAAGTGCAGGTGCACTGGAATTCACCTCTGGAATGTTTACGAACTCAACAAGAGGAAAATGTAGAAAAGGTAAAAATGTGTAAAGAGTTTCTGGCTATTTTGTGCTCTCGAAGATTTGTACCCAAAAGACTGTATTATAAAAAAAAAAATGGAAGCACTATTGAGAACATCAATGTGTGCTTGCGGTCATCACAAGGTCATTCTTGACACCCTGAGTCTTCAAGTTCTCAAGTAGTGGACATTTGGCTAAGAATGATTTTTGCTTCAGAAACCTTAGTACTCAACTTGAAGCATGCATTGATGTTCATTTTATAGACACTAAAACTATTCGCTTCATTCAGTATCGTTCGACTAATCTCAAATTTGATCGTTCGATATGAAAGATATGATATATTGTTAAACTTGATTCTAATCCTAAAAATTAAACTAACTTATATTTCAAATGGTGACTGACTTCACATCCTTAAAAGAGATGGACTTGGCCTCACGTGAATGATAATATTAAGTCGAGAGTATCACTTAGCACTTCCCCTCATGTGCATGCTAGATAAGAGGGAACGGACCTCGAATCTCACGTAAATAGGTGGAGGCAAGTGGGGAGGCAAGACAGACGATTCACTAGACCCAAATAGAATAAATTCTGCCACATTAAAGTTGACCATAACCCAAAAGGTTAAGCTTATAAGTGAAGGGTCCAACTAGTATTTACAATAACAAATGACATCACTTTTTTTTTTTATGTGAGATTCTATAACAATTCTGGTACTACCTGATATTTCAATTTTACCGTTAGATGAGGTATATGCTTTTTATCATTGCTCTTTTTGGGGTGTCTTCTACTTATTTCAGCTTCATAAACACATAAATAGATGATATTAATTAATATAACTTTATGCTTGTACTTCGTTATTGAGTTTTGAGATGTGCAACTATCTCAAATAGTTTCTTCTAACCTGTTTTTAAAGAGCCAATTTGATCTCCATGTGTTTATTAATTCCCCATTGTATGGGTGAGAGGGAAAATAAAATGACCAAATGGAATAATCTAAGACACACTCAACTAACCTAATCAACTTAGTGAAATTAACACAAAGAAATTGTTTCGGCCAAATGGCTTCCATGACTTTTCATTCAAAAATTTGAAGCCGATGTTTGCTTTCTTTTTCTTGGGTGTTTGTACTTGTGTTTCTCTCTCAGAAACTTTATAAAAAGTATTGTTTGCTGAGAAAAAAAATACAACCCTGAAATGGATGCTTAAAGTTCTAACGAGCTTTAGAATACACAGAAAGAAATAAGAGAAGACAAGAATGACAATCAAATTTCACAATACTCTCTCATATCTCATTCCTACTTCTTAACTATTCTTGCATCTTAGTGGGAAGCTTCCTATTTCTCACTATATCTCACATGACCACTTTTATTACATTCTTTCTTGCATAAAAACATAGGCTCCATAGATCCAAAAGCTAGCCAAACTATGTAGATAAGAGATGAGATAATGGTTTTCTTGAAAAGACTTACAAAAATTTCAACAAAGAATGAAATCTCAAATTGATGAGTCAATGAAAGAGGTTGAGCTCCAAGAATTAATTTATTAATTAGATTTTGGAGTAATTCATGGGAAAATAAGAATTCTACTATGTATTGTGTAACTTGTGACAAGTAAGAGAAAGATTTAATTTCTGTGTTTATTCACATAGACAATGCCGGTTATATAGTACAAAGATATAAATCATATTCCTAATTTATAACTTAATCAAATCTCTAACTTAAAGAAATTAATCCAATCAAATATCATAACATAACTCAAATACAAACATTAAATTTTGGAAGAGAATTGGCGCATGTGTGTTTGTTTCATGTGTGGTACATGTGCGCTTTAGTTTTTTTTTTATTTTTTTATACGCAACGGGACAGCAGGCCTGTAAAGGCTACCCATAAATCTCACCTCATACCGTCGGCAATGAGACTCGAACCTGATACCTCAAAGGAAATCCAAAGCGCATCAACCGCTTGGCCCAACATGCCTTGGTACATGTGCGCCTTAGTTATAAACTACAATTGGTTTGGTTACAAATTCTTATTGACCCGTTTTTTTATATGAAAATATAGTAGTTACAAACACCACTGGTGTCGTTACAAAATATTTATCGGCGCGCTTTTTTTTAGTAAACCACTTACAAGTTGTATTGGTGTGGTTACAAATATACATTGGTGTGCATTTTTACATTTAATATATGTCACATACAAGTTTTAATTGATCTGATTACAAGTTTTCATTGGCTCGTGTTGCACATGTATCACACATGCACTAATAACACATGAAACAAACATTTCCCTTGAATTTTCTTCACTTAAAGAAAAAGAACATTATATTTTCTTCATGTGTATATATTATAAGAAAATATTTAAGTGATTATTAATTATATAAAGGAAAGGGAATCTATACGTGAATTCATGCATGCACTTTTAAATTTTAATACAGTAAACAATTAAAAATGAAAAGGATGTGTATGGTACGTTTTCAATAAGGAATAAATATTAAAGCCAAAGCGAAAAAGAATTGATTTCATTGCTATAAATTAAATGGAGATAATTGGGAATCTTAGTGCTTTGAACCTGAAAATTAAAAGCCCCATATATATATA
>JAYMTF010004860.1:0-12458 GCA_036897485.1 Pelargonium nanum | reverse complement strand
TGGGGGGAGGATTTATCTAATGCCCCTGGTTTGTTTCTACAGGCTGCTCTTCAAGGGCAGTCTCCTTCAAGTTGTTTTCCACATCATTACTCTATGGTTTAGACCATGTTAGTTTTCATGTTTTGCTTAGTTTGTTGTAATTGGTTAGTTTCCCTTAGGTTCCTTTCATTTTGTACGTCTTTTCGGCCCGTTTGGTTTTAATCTTTCGAAAAAAAAAAACAAAATAGACAAATTTTATAGAGAAAGTGTACAAGTATTTTGAGAAGGAATATAACATATTACACGAATTAATTGCGGCTTTATTTTTTTAATGGGCAAACAAATTGTATTAATAGAAATACACAGGGGTGGCTACAATAAGGGAGAGAAACCACCAAATTGACATAATCCCCAAGGAAAATAGAATTAACACCATGAAAGGCAACAATCAAATGAACAGTAAAGTAAGATTCTATCCTAAAGATCTTCAAATGAATTGTCCACAAAATTCCACTGCATAAAAATTGCTACTCTCTTCTAAGCAAAGCAACATCAAACTACAACATTTCTGAGTGAGAAGTGAATGCCTAACCTAGAAATTGCCACTCTTGTGTACCTAACAAGGGACAAAAAAAGAATAAACATATCAAGACACCTTGGTACAAATCTGTCTTCCTCAGGGCACCTGGATGAATATTTTGTGGAGATCTTATAAGATTCTCGATGCAGGGCATTGGGTAATAGGCTTCTTGACCCCGAAAACTCAGAGATTTTTATATGATAGCCAGATCTATTTTCTCACAGCAATTTGCTCCCTTTGCAAGATATTGGTGTAGGTATTAACAGAAAACAAAAACAGCTTTCTCAGATGTTACCATCCTTTTTGCCGGGGCTGTCCCAACGATCCTTTCCAGCTGAAACATCAAAAATATGATTTAGTTAACATTCACTACTATAACCGAACTAGTATATAGAGGAAAAAAGGCAGCTCGGTTTTATTAAACAGATACTGACAACTGCAATGTAGATCCATTAACACTATTACTACTTTAGGTGGGTTCAAATGGGTGAAGACAGGAGGTAGAAATGGAGAACTCCAGATATCTACCAACACTAGGTCATAATAGACACAAGCCATGCATTCAATATCCTTATAAACACTGCATACTTTGGAGAGTAAAATATTACCCGAAGCTGGTCAAAGCGAGAAAAAAGCACGGTGCATGACATGTTATGAGACCCTTCAAGCATATTAACAATCTGCAAAGGGAAACACACAACAAATGCTTAAATCAAGTATTTGATGTTGCCATACTTAAAACAATAAAGGAACTCAGAAAGAACTGGGAAATGTAATCCAGCACATAAGAATCATACTCACCTCAGGGTAGAACTCTTTCCTCTCTGGAAGAGAATATATGATCAAATTTTGAATACCACGAATCTTCCAACCAAGAAAAAGAAAACAGATTATAGTTAGTTGAAATCATGTAAAGCCAGAAAATGATTTTAACATGCAAGCAAAAAATAAAAGAAACCAATTGAAGTCGTGATACATTCATGTTGTGAATATTACATGTGAGTCCATACACTATACTCGCATACATACAAGGGGCTAAATTGACTAGGAAAATTTTGCAGCATACAATTAGTTCTGTTAGGCATGGAATACTCTTCTGCATCAAAAGTCTGCTTCCTGACAAACAAGTTAATTCTTTACTTTTGGCATCCTTATTCTACTACACCCTCTCCTACTGAAGAGATTCTTTCGCCTAAACAGGAACTACTTTAATACCGAATGGTGTTTTAACTTTTAAGCAAACAAGCAATCACTACTTTGACATCTTATCCATTCTTAGGAAAGAAGCCTCCTCCTGGCTACCTTCGCAAATACCCTATAGAAGATCATAAGCCTTATTTTAACGCAGAACGTATGAATAAACAAAAATTAGTTCGGCTCCACGATACCTGATAGATCAGAATGTATACTACACAGATAAAAGGAAGGTTTGAATAAGTCGTAAAATCAAGGTTCTCTATCTATGCAAATTAATTATTATTGAATAATTACATCTTGTCAGCAAATTTTTCCATAATAAGCTCAATCTAAAGACAAAAGAACATATAATTAAACATCTGCTTAACTGTTAAAAAGAATTAACATGTTGACAAAAAGAATATGCATAACCATTTTGACTAACCTTATATCTGTGGTAGAAATGGGCTCTCTCAGTGTAAAGCATGATCTTCCGGGCACCTTCAAAAAACCAAACTCGTGCACGAGAAATGTCCTTCTGTTTTGTGTACCTAAAAAATAAAGACAATGATTTTCAAAAGTAACAAGTGAAATAAACTGGTATCTTCCAAATAATTTTTAACATTGCCGGAGGTAGATCTAATATAATCAGGTATGAGCAACGCAAAAAGCTTAAAAGACAGTTTCTTACTCCCCAAGCAGGCAGAAGGATGCATTTTGTGATTTGAGAAAATTCCGAACTCGAACGTATTCAAAATAAGAACTGATAAATAGCATAACTCCTCCCTGCATCACAACAATTAGCTCAAAACGTTAGTGTTTCAGAATCTTTTTTTTATTATATAAATTTCAGATAGAAATTTCCTTCTATGGAATGAGAAGACAGATATAAATATACCTGAATGGAATCTTTTATCTTTGGGAACACCTGCATTTAGGAAATCATTGACATCATATTTCAATATCAAAGTGAAGCAAGAGAAAGTAAAAGTTGTATCTGACTATCACTTGATCAGTATGCCCAATCATTGGGGATTCCGTGATGCACTCTAATTGATCTGGGGTCCTTTAAACAATTGCTGCGCACTTTACTAGTTGGTAATCCGCATCCTATCAGGTTACATTTATTCCATAGTACTTCTAATTTAAGAATATTTTAGGGTTGCTGGCAAATGGACTTAATTATTTCTTAATTTCATAGTGGCATTCAATAGAAATTAGAAACCATTAGTCCGTGTCAAAAATTAAAGAGCATAATGGTTTTACTGAGGTGCTTGCCTTGGCACATCACATTTATGTATAACGGATGAGCTCCTAAGCTAACTTATCTGGTCTTCCCAAGCCTGGATAACTTAAGCACTATGACATCACCTTGCTTCAGCACCCTGAGCACTTTTTTACCATACTAATTACTACTCCCAAGTTTTATTTATGGAACCATTACTCCTAAATTATTATTGTTGAAGTATAAAAATTCAATTGGGCCTTCAACTATCAGGCTACGCTTCTAGTTCAACTAATTTTACATAAAAACAAAATATATTGGGTTTGAGACAAACCTTCCTTGTAAAATATTCAAAACGAGCATCGCCTTCATCTACTATCGACTCTGGATCAAACCGTTCATAAATCTGTTTGGTGAAAGATAGCAACCGACATTAATATACATGATATTGGGAGAGATATCTAATTCTAGTTAGTTTTATCTCCAATAAGATATATTCGTGCCAGTATCTGTCACACACCCTGATGAGTTGAATACGTAACAAAAAACCTGATTATTATTCTAATGGAGAACATGTGAAACAAAACAAAGCACAGTAAATGTACCTGCCGCACTTGGAGCAATACTTTTGGAAGGACACCCTTATACTGACAAACCGACTTCACCTGAAAAGGACATAATATCATAAATAAAAACAACATGCAAGTAAATCCAGTTCTTCTTAGTAACTTCTATTTGTATGTAACTTTTAGTAATTTAGAATAAAGTACATGAATATAAGATTTATGGGATCACAAAACATATTTAAAATTAAACACAAAACCCTTCAATCTAAATGAATGACAGAGGGATCAAACAGAGATACATAAAAAAGGGATTTATTTGCTGAAGAAATACGGCAGTAATAAAAGTTACAGAGAATAAAAGGTACATGTATATGCCCTATGATACTCTGTTTTTAAGTTACAACAGAATAAAAGGTACATGTGTATGACTATAGCAATTATAATGATAATAAAATGAAGAATGTTGACTTCACCTTTCCACGGTAGCTAGAGCAATGGTGATTGAACAAAGCATTCATGTCTGAGACAAGAGTAAATTAACTATTAGGTTCATAAATTTGTTACACACAAATGATGACATACCTAACTGTAAGTAAGCAATCAGCAGCATGCTAATTATATGTAAATAGTATATACATATATATAATCAAGACAATACGGTATCATCGGCAATTATTTTTCTAGGAAATTCAACTTTGAAATGTAAAGGTTATCAATGTTGAAACTAAACATTGGCAAACCAGGTTCAGTATTGTCATCCCTTACTAACACAAGATGTATCTTCATGCATCCTTATAGAATACTTAGGGCCAAGGTAAGTTGTAGTCTTGTAAAAAATGATAACAAACGATATGAAACAGCATCTACAAAAAAAATCTGAAAAAATTGGGATACAAATGAAAAATCACCATAAAGTTAAATAGAGAGTAATTTTGGTTTCAAAAAAACCCACCCCCAACATAAAAAGAGAAGATAAAGAAAAATGTGATAGATACAACATTCACCATAGTAAAATGTTAGTGCTTAACATGGACCAACCATGTCATTTATTATGTATTTGCAATATTAAAGAAGAAACAAAATACATATATGGTAGAGTGAAATTTAATTACCTGGGTTCAGATAAGAACCTAAAATTATACTCTGCCGATAAAAACGCGCATATCCATCCAGATACCTGAACATTTAGCATAGTTCCATGAAAGAGAACTTTTTCAGCATAAACTTTGTAACTGGATCAACACACTTTCTGACTATTACAAAGTAATCAACTATTATTTCGCAATACTAAAAATAAATTTGGCCTCTACATATAAAATTATGAACTTTAGTACTTGCTTGGTGACAGATTCAATATGTTTTGCCTTTACTCTTTCAGGTTTCACTAGGAGAACATAAATAAGAGATGTTCAAAGAAATATTGCACACAACATACCAAGGTCTTATGCGCATAATATCAGTTCCATGTTGCTTTGATGGTATTCGATTCAACTGTTGAATAACTGTCTTCACATGATCCCAGTTCTGGATTTTCAAACAGAAAGAGAGGCCACAAGGGTTGGATGTGCAAGTGGTTAGAGAAAGAAGACATAAAGCTTTTACCGCAAAATACTGCACAGATACATTTCAAGCTAATAAATCAATTGTGAAATTACCTGCATTGCGATCACATCGGCATGATCAATAATTAGGACCTGCTTATATGAATGAAACATACATTTTCATTAACTAAAAGAGACTGTATAACTGTATGTACACAAACATTGTGTTCCAACAAGCAAGCCAAAAAACTGAAAAATAACTAGGACAAATCACCTCTATAGAAGAAAGATAATCAACATCCTTTTCCTTATCTACCTCAGAGAGTCCAATTTTCTGAAAGAAATACAGTGCTATCAATTGAATGTACAAACTAATATACATAAATGCAAAATAGTGTATCATGGTAATTTAACACTAGCCAGGCCAACAACACTTACTGTAACCAAATTAAGAGGAGAAGCAATAATCATATCTGATTTATAGAAATCATTGTAGAGCTTTATGCTCTTCCTGCATAATAAATCAAAAACCATTATATTAGATGCATAGCATGAGTCACATATGAAAAATAAGACGCAGCATCATAAGTCATGTGACAATCTATATATATGATGAAAAATAACTGAAACTGGCCAGAGGCTGATAATCTGATCCAACCAAAACAGAAGTCAGTAAAGGAGAGTTCCCTAAAGTATTGTATATTGCAAATAATAGGCTCTATGCATTTCACTTTAAAATTGCACCAATTACAACCTATTGCAACCAAGTTGCTTTCAAGTATTGTCAAATCCACTCAAACCAACCAAATTAAAAGCGACATGTTCAAAGTAAGGTAATTTAAATTTCATATTCTTTATGTTTACGTGAAATATAATAATAAAAAATGTTTACTTCATAAATAGTCTCTTGATGTAATTTGAAATTAATTAAGCCCAACTAGTGAATACTTTCAATACTCTAATAGCAGTAAAAATAAGAGCATGCAATACTGCAAAGGTTCAAATGTCATTTCTAATAAATAAACAAAAGGCAATTTACCTTGTAAACTTAATGCCTATCATGAAGTGATCATCTATGTTCCCACTAAAAAGTGCTTGAAAGTCAGAAGGTTTTGAAGGCTTCTGGTGTTTAGAATTTCCCAAATCATCATTTTGGTCATCATCTTCAACCACTTCAGTTCCATATTCTTTATTGAAACGGTCCTTGTTCTCCACGTTACCCTGAGACACCAAAAAAAAGTATATTAGCAGGAATAATAAGAAGCATTCAACAGCTTTATGATAATTTTATAAATATACATTCACAAATCTTAGTGGCAAAAATGAGCACAAATCACACAAAAAGAAAACACTTTGAGCAAATTATGAATATTTCACAAAGTTTGCTTGTTAAAAAGTAAAATCTACCACAAAACTCTAAAAAAATATCAAGTGATGATACATGAAAAATCATAAGTTTGGGGGTGCAATCAACACGATTGACACGTGTACCAGACCGTAACTAGTTAAAAACTGAAGACATGGACTCCTAGTCCTGATTGCTACCCCACGCCGAGTGGTATGCATTGGCGCTCCCACGGGAGCGATTCGGCGCTACTCCACGCCATGTAACACACCTCAACACATCATAGGGGAGCGATGGGGCTCTCAAAGAAGCTCAACTCTCCTACTACCTTCAACCTTCCACCAGACCTGACGCGCCAACACCGCACACGCTTTGTAGCTTGGGAAGCCACACACTGTGGGAACTCTCCAACTCCGCACAATATGAGCCGTATTTGCCCATCCAAGCATCCTAGGGTGTTTCGTCAATTGGATAGACATCCACAGGGCATGGACCTAACTCATATCATGTTAGGTAGATAAGAGCTCCCGTTAAGCGAGACACCTTCGACCGAAACGCCCATATCTGGTAGCTTGGGTAATCTCTCTCCGCCTTGCATTGAAAAAGACATGGCTCCAAAGATGGAGGTGGCATCATCATGATCATGAATTCATGAATTCATGAATTCATGACGATGTCACCATCAACCAATGAGGATCAAGAACTATATCATCAATCATTATAGGTACAAATACCCCATCCATCGATGACAATAGAGTTGGTCCAATCGATCTTATTCTCTTTGTTATTCACTATCTTTCAGGTAGAGATTAGGTGAATTCTAGTGCACTACCACTGGTTCTCCAGTGTCCACTTAACACGCCTCTTCTTCTATCTCAAGTTCAAGGTGGCAAAATTTGAGTCTCTCGCTTCATACAAGAATACAAATCATCAAGATAATCAGTTTCTAGAGTTTACCCATTCAATTAGGCGCTTCACCAGGGGAAAAAACATAACTAAATGAAGTTTTCTTGAATATGGATGTGATCTCAGATACCCCCATCAAGCATTCTTTAGAAGAAAGTTTGATAATAAAGCAAAACCAAGGTATTCAAAAGGTATTGTAGATCGATTGTAGCATATCAGTGCACATCTATCGCAAAGTATCCAAGTTGGACAAAACTGATACATGTCCAGTGGTTGAATGGTCCACTAAAGTTAAGTTGATGAATAATATATCAACAGGAGTCAATGTTAAGAACCCGCTTGTGTGGTCAATAAAATCATCTGACCAAGCTGGCAATCCAGCATATTGATATTGAAAAACACCAAAATACAAGTTTGAAGAATCACTATAATACTGCTGAAATTACAAATACCTGGTGAGCTGGACGGGTAAGTTGTATGAGCCTTCCAATCACTCGTTGTGCAATGCTCTTAAATGGTAATAGAATCAGCACCTAGAGCACAAAACCATCATAACCAAAATTAGCTACTAATAAGTGAAAATTCATATGGTAAAACAAAATATTTTATGCTACACTCAGTTCCAATAAGAGAACAAGAAAATTTTGAAGTACCTTCGGACGAGTGAAACCCTGATCAAGGAATTCATCACCAACAATTAGCTTCTCGGCATTTTCTTGGTTATTAAGTTTGGCCTTATTTGTCATCACAAGATCCCTAGTTCTGAATATGTGATTCAACTGCACAAAATACCCATTTCACTTACCGATTGTATATAGGAAGCATAAATGAAAATTTAAGTTAATATTATTATCCAGTCAACTGGTTGAGGGCATGTACGCACAGAATGCATAATGTATGCGTCCATGATACTTGAGTCTTCTTCACGGCCTTTGAGATAAAAAGGTTTCTTGTTGCAGTGCAATATATCCCTGTAGCTATCGCCTGGAACAACAAAGTTGGCAGTGAGAATAATGAGTATGTATAACCACACAAATTATACATTTGCTCAGCTCACAATTACACAAGGAACAAGTAATATAAAGTTGAAACCAATCACAAGAAAAATGAGGACATAAAAGGCAACCAGCAAATTACTATATGCTATAATTAAGGTCACAGTAGCGTTTTCAATAATAGAAGTGGTTAGTAAATATTAATGGTTCTTTATACCACTGACAAGAAACTTAGGGAGAAAAAAAAAACAATTCCAAAATGTACAAACCCAGGAAGCACTGATAGGGTTTAGGGAAGAGTGCCAAAGTCCACCACCGACAAGCCCAACATTCTGACATGTCAAAGTTCAAATATGCACTAGGCTCTTTGCTTATTGCTTCTATCGAATCTATCCATTTCAATTTCTGACATCCTCTGACGCCAACATATCATGTTAGATTAGAAGATGGGAGGCTAGTAAAGGTCGAGTTCCCCTCTCTCTGCCAACAACACTCCTAATGTTGAGTTTTTGGTTCTAAATTATTCCCTTTCTAATTCATTTTATCCCTTCCCAAGTCAGAAGGCTAGACAAATGGACATCATCAGTTTTTACTTACAAATTACATTTGATACATGTAATCCAGATTTATTTTAATTCTGTTAGACATTATTTTATTTGGTTATAACAATCTAAGATTATATTTGCATATCAATGGACATGAATTTATCCATTGTAATAGTGTTGGAATTTCAAGTTTCTAGAAAATAATGTGCCTCACATCAGGTGTCAATGTCACTTAGGTATTTAACCATTAACCAAAATATGAGTGAGGCAAACCAACAGGTGCAGCTGAAAAGAGATTTGTGAAGAGTTCGCTTACAAAGGGAGAAGAACAATCTTTGTTCAGATGAATGCAAATCATTGCCTCCAGATTTCTTGAAAACATCCAACCATGGTTTATATAACCTGAGTTTGAGACCATGATCAGACTCGATGGCAGCATCCTGCAAGATAAAATACAAGTTATTAGAATTCATAGTGCAAATTACACTGGAAACGCAAGTTTAACATTGTAACAATAACAAAACAATCATAGTATAATAATGTGCACCTGCAAAAAAAAAAGAGAGAGAGAGAGAGAGAGAGAGAGAGAGAGAAGAGTATGCAACAAGGAATTATGGAAGGCATACCTTTAGAAACTGCTCTCCAGTTCCCATCCACTTGCAATTCGACTTGTTAACAGCAGGGACCTCCCATTTATATTTCCACTTCTTGGAAAGGTTCTCAACTTCAGCCTCTTTTAATTTGTGTTCCAAGTGCACATTAAAGGAACTGCTTTGAGAAATATGCATTTATATGTGAAGGGGGAATAAAGTAACAGAAAATGGAAAAATGACATGGATGTTATAAACTTATAAAGACACGATCAATTACAAAGTTCTTGTGCTAAGTCAAAATTATATATGCCATGGTATAAATAAAATTCATAACAATAAGTCAAGAAGAATTTAAATTGAAGAAGGCACATGTCAAAACAATGTTGTTCTCAGTGCATCTTCAAAAACATATTGATTCCATAGTCTCAAAAGGACAACACATATATCATATAATAGTAATGTAAATAAACCTTGTGAATGTTGATGACTCAATAGCAGTTTGACCGCTGACTAAGTCACACTCCTGATCTGTACTAGAGGCCTCACTTTCATCTTCAGTTTCATCATCTCTAATCTGCTCCCCATCATCGACCGTGATATGCTCTGGAAGTTTACCTTCTATAATGCAACTCATAAAATATATTTTGTAAGTTTTCCAAGTAGCAAGTGAAATAACATAAGGCGGGGCAGTTTAGACTGCAAATAATAAATGAACGCAAGATTATATCATCAAGATGGTGGTTGTCAACTCCAAAGGTTGTCCAAGAGGAAGATAATTAAAGATGACAATAGTCTAGTGCAACTTCATGAAATTAATAGCAATAATAAAACCAACAAGTAGTAATGGGAAGCTAGAAATCAGAATGAACATTATAGCAAGCAAGATTACACGGACTTCCTTCAGCCTCAAGGTCCACGGTATGCATTTCATCTGGTCTAGCTCACTTATGAGCTAAATTGTTGATCTCTCAGAGTTCTACTCTTGTGATTCTAACTATTCAAAAACTTCGGTCGAGCATCTACTAGAACTACATAATGTCATCTAGCTAATAAGGGTTCAAATTATCTTGGGAAGTGCTGGGTCAATCTAGGGTTCCTAAGATCAACCAATTTATACATAGAATTGAAAATGTGGGTTATTGAAGAAATATTTGTAATGCAATCAAGAATCAGACGACTAGAACAATAAACTAGCAGTACTAGCCGTCTCGCCAAAACATGATCTCAATGACATTCAAACTTAATTTCATCTCCCCAGGCTAAACATAGTCTCAAAGTTCTTAAACAGAATTTTAGTAGAACACAAGCTTCAAGGACATTGTAAACTATCCCAATAAAAATTCTTTTTGAAAATCTATGAGATGATTCTTACCATCCTCGGCATCACCTTCCTCTGATTCATCAATAGACTCAGAGCCATCATCACCATCATCTTCATCTTCATCTTCTTCATCTTCATCCTCGTCTGTGTCACTGTTACCTTCTCCTCTTTTTTTCCTATGACCAAACACACACCTCAGGCGAACTAATAATTTTTAAAACACGAGTTCAAATTTAGCTTGAAAAGAAACTAACTGCCAATTACATCACAAAAATGATTCTAAATATTAGCAATTAAAAGAAATTTTGCTTGAAATCTATCATGACGAAAATCCATTGCTCCCCCACGTCATGGTTTACCTCACACATGTTGTAACTAGTACAAATACTTATAAAGAAGTGTTCAACATGGTTCAAGTGAATACTTTTAGGTGCCCATACAGAACTCAAATGTCATTTCAATAAAATTCGTTTGTGACATCTTTCATCAATTCTATGGTATAGAATACGGATTGAGAAACAGGAATAAGGCAACATAGTCATTTTCTATCAGGGACATTAAAATTAAGTCCTTTGATAAAACATTAGACCAAAATTGACCAGAGGCACTCAGAATTAGAAGTTCAAAATAAATAAATAAAATTACCTCTTATTATACTCAGCCGCAATAGATTTGCTACTTGAACCGAGCTTTGCTAATAAATTTTCATAAACAGATGGCTCTCTATAGACTACTTGTTCAGAAACCTGCTCCTCAGCTGACTCGTCTGTAACAAAAAAAAAAAAAAAAAACTAAATTACGAATATACCTTTTAGGATTGTTAAACGAAAATTCATAGTCCAAACATGTTGAATCACCTTGGGAACTAGGAGAGGGACTGCGAGCAACTTTTTCATCTGTACGACCCTTCTTGATCGCCTGCCTACCTCCACCTCTTCGGAACTTGCCAGGCGGTCCGTGTCTCTTCTTCGATCCTGCTTGAATGATGGTGATTTTTTATGATTTTTTTTTCTAAATAGGATTTTGTTGGCAACAAAAAATAAGGAATTGGAGTTGATATAGGAACGAACCTTCATTCTTGCCGAATTGCTTCACCATAACCATTGAGGTTTGAGAATATGCAGAGAGCAATCAGATTCTGACAGTGTAGAAAGAGAGAGGTTCTACGCTAAAACCCTACTGCTGCTTGTTCGATTGATTCCTAGGGTTTTAGGAGGTTGTGAAATTAGCGGGAGAAAGAAACAAAAATAAAAATGGACAGTTTTAGAAAAGCCACGTCAGCTCATGACTTACACTATAAGAATGTATCGGCTCTTCAAATTGCTCGTTGCTCTTCCCCGCCTACCCTCGAATACTTGTTTTTTTTAGGCACATAATTGTACTTGTTAAATATTTGAAGTTCGGACAATTTTTTGTCGGAAAATTCATAGGCTATTTTGTATTAGAAAAAAGTTCGGATCAAATTTCGTATAAATGGAAGTTAAAAAATAAAATAGATCAGTTACTTTTTGTTTTTAAATTTGAGTCCTGGTATCATAACTTGTTTAATAGGCTAATAGTTTGAATTTATCATTTTGTTTGAAAAACCAAAAAGAAAAAATATATATAAGTAAATGAAGCAGAATGTTGGCGGCGGCTCCTTGGGAGAGAAAACCCTAGGCGGCGGCTCCTTGGCGGCGGCTAGGG
>JAYMTF010004859.1:0-12459 GCA_036897485.1 Pelargonium nanum | reverse complement strand
TTCCCATATTACCCTTATCACTTATGCACTAAAGGAAAACCTAATCTGAAATGCACATGGGGTGTAGGAGGGAAAGTGATGGTAATATTGGATACACATTAAATTATTTCCTTAATTTTTGTAAAAAATGGAAACAAGACACTTATTTTGGGACGGAGGAAGTAAGACATATTGTACATATGATATGTTGTGATTGAACCAATGTATCATGACTCATTAATTAACACGTCATTTTGTAGAGATATTTTTGTAGAATATTTATGATATAAAACGTTACACTTTCAATTTGTATTTTGTACATGCAATGAAGACTTTTACCATCTCTAAAAGGAAATTACAGATAGGTGTTGTTTTTCAAAGAAGTCCTTTTATTTCCATATATTTATAGATATGGTATCTACACATGTCGAATCCAAAATAAAGTACAAAAGAGTTGACTCTGGTGTATGAGAATCTACTGTGACACGACAAGTGGTGAGTGATATGGCAACGTGGGCCCACAGACTCGCCACCATGGAAATGAATTTTAAATTTAAATTTAAATTATGTAGATATGTTTGAAATGTTGCTCCATTATAGGGTCTGTAATAAATAATTTTGCATGGTTTCTTGGGATGTGGTAGGATACACGTGTATTTTCTTTTTCTTTTCCATTTTATGATTAGGGATATAAATGTATATGGACATAATGGTAAAAATAGCCGTTACAATTTATTTTTTTCCTTGTATAAATTTTTTAAATAACCAAATACAAAACTGTCAGTGCTAAAATAGAAGAATTGAAAAATGAATGCACACGCTTGGTACTAATAATGTGTTTTTCCATCTATAATATTATTTAATTTAAAAATACAGTCACACGTGCATTTTGCTGCAGGCATCTGGATTTGCAAATTTGGATTGACCCGATAATTAAGGGTAGGTCACGATTATTTTGTTTCAAAATGTGTTTACTTTCATAACATTTTAATGCAGTTGTCTTTATATAAAAGTCATACGATGAAAGAAAATTCCAAAAGAAAGAATAATCTAGAAAAGATAAAAAAAAATTATATTATATTTATTTGATTATATAAAATGGTCATTTACTTGACTCATGCAGAGCTAATGTCTATGTACATTGAGGTCAAACATTGTTTGGCTATTGGAGCCAAAAAATCAAAACTAAAATAAATCAATGATGATATGACATGTGGCGCCCAACTCCGCAAGACGCCTGTCTCACCTGGGGTCATCATGAAACCCTTCGATAGAGGTCACGCCTATGGTGTTCGAGCCAAGAGTCGAACATGGCCAAAGGATTTGGCTAAGTCTTTTATGAACCAAGGCTTCGACCTATCCGAAAACGCGCCCAAGAACAAAGCTCAAGGCTCGAACCCATCGAAGGATGTCGCGACAGTCCCTTTCGACACCAACGCACTCGCCCTCGACCTCACCGTAGGACGTTGCGACGTTCCCGTTCGACACCAGTGCACCTGCCTTCGACCCCATTGCAGTACATCGCGACGATTCCTTTTGAAACCACTGCACCTACCCTCGACCCCATCGCATGACGTCACGACGATCCCCTTCGATCCCAGCGAAGCTGTTTTCGACTCAAACGCAAGACATCACTACGTTGACATTGTATCAAGTGATGTTTTGAGCTTATCTGGGAACAACCGTCGAGACGCCGCCCTGACCTTCGCAATGCCAGAACGAGACTACGGGACCGCCTCCCTTTCGTTGACCATGGAGGCTCTGTGACACGAGGATCAACCTCCCTCTCACGCCTCAATTACCTGACCCGGCACATCGTGAGCTGGTTTGAAGATCCGAAAAAAAACTCAACACTTGGCAAGCCAATGAGACCTCGAATCGTCATCTTGGGTTCCCGCAAAGACCCTTCACACCCCGAATGCGGGACATCCTCCAATCGAGGTTCCCAAACCATTGGGATGCTACCACGCGTGGTAGAGGCTCCTGAGAGATTTGGCGAACTCTCTGGCCCGCGAGGTGCACACGTGGGCACCTCCTGCACTCGGTGCGCACAAGCACCGCGCTGGAGAGCAAGCATCCCAAGTCATTAAAGGGCTCCAAAGTGGACCCCACTTCGTTAACCGGCCAATCACACATCGACACTGATGCATAATTGATAAATGTATAAATACACCTCTCTTAGTAAGAAAAATGAATATTCTCTATTCAATATTCTCTTTATCTTTCTAGCTTTCACTCTCCAAAATGCTCTCTAAAGCATTCATGCATTCCGACCAAGAAACGTTTGAGGCGGCGTCCCAGAAACACCCCGGATATTCCGTTCTTTGGTGTGTTGTCTTCACGCAGGTCACATGCACAAAGCGAGACCTGACCTGGAACCTTCACATTGGACCCTCTCTTGGAGTTGAGAACTTGAAACTTTAGAGAATTTCACTACACTTAGGAAAATTTATTAACAATTGGACAAGTAGACTAAGCAAAATATAGTGTGCTCCCGTTGACTATTTTAAATAGGCACATTAGTTGGTTCAATTTTTGTGAACGACTTGAAAGCTATCGTTCACTTAGCCGCGCTCGACTATGGTCCATGCACGCCCGAAGAAGACACGACGTGATGACTCTCCTCTTTTCGCGGGTCTGAACCTCGCGATTGAGGATCTCTTTTACATGAAAAACGAGATCAAACCATGGGCTCAACCCGTCACCCGCACCACATCCGTCCAAGATCATTTGGGGGCAGAACCAACCTTCACACAGGTCAAGAAAATGTGACCCAGGATGAAATCCAGGAAGGCTCCCTCCATGGTATGCCAGACTTGTGCAACGTCCTCGATCGCAATTGTGCAGCTGCCAACCAGGCTGCAGAGACAACTCAAATCCCGCCAGCCACTTCCATCGTTGCTCCGCCCCCAGTTGTCGATTTACATCTCATGACAAGAATCAATAACGCCATGAGAGTATTCACATAACAAATGGCTGCCATGATGCGCGCCACACTTGCTGCCCCAGCCCTTACCGCCACCTCGACTCATGTCGCCCAAGATCCGCCTCCTCCTACTCCCCCAGTTCCTAACCAGGGCGCGGGGACGGAGAGGCATCCCATCCGCGTGGTCCAGACACGCCGCACCATCCATGTCCATCGTGTTCCCCAAGCTTGTGATGGCCTTGACGACCGCTTCCCCAAAAGGGTCTCCATCTACTATAGACGCCCTTTCCACGACGAGAGAACCTCGAGCACTTAGCGCAAAGAAAGTTTTGGCGACTCCAAAGTCGCCAGGTCGCTGGAAAACAATACCCACCGTCGAGACGCGTTGGCATATTGTATCCATGACACCACTGACAGCCCCAATCGCCCCACCCATAGACATGACAGGCGCGAATAGCTTCCTCCACATCACTAACACACGGGGAACAAGTGTGAGAGCATTAGGAAGAAGATGGTGTGAATGAAACAATCAAAAAGTGTGAAGGGTAAATTTGTAAATTCATATCATTTAATTAATGTTGGACCAATAATTAATCGACACGTGTCTCCTTTCATTTAAAATTAATGTTAAAATATTTTTAAATGCCAAGTCAGTGTCACACGTGAAAATAAATAAATAATATAAATTAAAATGTCATGTAGGCGCCACATCACCCAAACTAACAGTGGGACCCACGTACGTGACCAATTTTCCTTTAGATCGGAGACTTCTGTGGCTTATTTTTAGTAGAGGGACCTGGCTGACGACTTTTCAATAAATCGGGGGTCCCCAGTGTATTTATACCATTTTTTTATTGTTTCATTATCTACCTACATCTCTATTCTCGTTTCAGTCTCTCTCTGGATGAACTGGTTTGTAAGGCCGTAGATAGGGGTGTGCGAGAGGTGCGATCGAACAGGACCCCTAGTTTAAGGAGGGCCCAATATAAGGTGGGTGTTTTAGTGATTCAACTACAAAAAAACATTATTTGTCCTCAACAAATGCAAACAACTTATATTGTATTTCTGATTTATCACATTATTTCTTATATCATATATGAATTTATATTTCAAAATTTTCAATTCTGGTACTAATTCTTATTTTCGATGATAAAATTTAAATTTAGCCACACTTTTTTATATACAAAAAAACATGGTCTAAATGTTTGTTTTGGCATAGCCACATAGGGCCCCAAAATGATTGGGATGGCCCTGCTGGTTTGAAGCTAGGCAGCCTCTAGTGTAGTTGTGTGTGTGCATGTGGACATTCAGAGCATGAAACAGAGCCATATTAATTGCTAAACATCTATGCTCATTGGCTACTATATATCTGAATTCAATAATCCAACCAAGTTGGTGTCTAGCTAATAAGTTCAGTGTCATTACTCTGTATTGACTGTGCTACCTCAGATCCAGCAGGGCAGCAGAGGCAAAGGTGACAACCTCTTTTCTAGTGTATATATGTCTCTCATTATAACATGAATGATGAAACTGAAGAACCAATATTAAATCAAACTTGTGGGTGTGGAACCATATACCTATATATATGTAGTCATCTATAAATGACCCATATATAGGTTCAGTAATATAATGGATCCACAACTCAGTTTGCTACCAGTACCATTTGTTTGTTTCATTTTTGTGACTAGAAGAATCTATAACCCTTTTTGGGTATGCCTCAGACAACTCACTTATATAGTTCAAATTCAACACAATATTTTTGGTACTAAAATATATAACTTTCAATAAATTTTGACATGATAATAGTTCAATTTTGAATTTCATATGTTCATGAGTAGATATAATTATCTATTACAGACTTACGGTTATTTCGCACAAGTAAAACTATGAAATCAGGCCCTCATAGGTACCTGAACTATCTCATTTGTTCTTTCTCAAAAAAAAAAAATATATCTCATTTGTTCCACTCGATCGAGTAATTGAACTTTACTTTGTTCATGCGAGATCAAATTATCACTCATTTTGTTCTCGCGAGTTTCATTCTGTTAATGAAAACTGTCAAAACTAACTGACACCGTTAAAAATAAATAAAAAATATTTTAAAAAATATTTTTTTTTCTGCCAGTAACTTAACAGAATGGACCACGCGAGAACAAAATAAGTGATACTTTGACCTCGTAAAAACAAAGTAAAGTTCATGAACTAGAGTGAAACAAATGAGATAGTTCAGGAAACTCTATGATAACATTATTCCTCAAAATATACACTTAAAATTAGGTAAAAAAGACAAATTTTTAATGACATAATAAAAAATAAGTTCAACATATCATCTTTGAATTCAAAATATATCACATCCAAATGATTTTTTTTATATATAATTAAGTATTTAAAGTTAATACATTCATTTGTTAATTTAATAAAACAAAATTTTAAATGTGTGTATGAGTGTTCGGTTCTGAAACAAAACTATTTTTTTTATATTAATATTAATTAGACTTTTGTCTCAATATGTCATTTGGTTCAGAAGATAAACTTTAGCTCATGTATGTTAATGATATGTAATGCATATTATAAAATTATTTATTTATTATTATTTTGTTGGATGTATAATTTTTTAAAACTAATTTAAAATAGTTAATTTATTTAATTTTAAGATATATAAACCACAAAGTACCCAAAAAATTGAAAAAAAAAGTAGGTCAAAATTATCTCGAATTCTTCCAATATTTTGTTCTTCTTATAGGAATTTATTCACAAAATCAATGTTGGAAAAATTTGCGATGTACGTAGGTTTAATTTATGATAGAAAAAAAGATTGCGGAGAATGAAAAAAGTTTTCTAGTGAATTTTAGTTCCACGTCGAAAAATTTAAACAAACATGAAGTGAGAAAGTGATATATGAAATTAAAATATTTGGTAAAAATATTCACATTGGAAAAATGAAGATTTGATAAAACTAATAGGATATAGAAAATAATGACTGTTATAGTGATTACTATTTTATTTTTATCATAGTGATTATTATTAGTAATTTCTATTAACTAATAAGTGATTTTCCTTCAAAAAAAACAAATAAGTGATTTTATGCAACCAATTACATGTGAAACAAGGCGAAAATGTTTCAAATTTTTAAAGTTGATGAGGTGAAAACTCCTAATGGCAACTCACCAACTTTAAAAAACATATATGTACAATTTCTGATAAGGAATAAAAATTCCATTAACAAAAAAAAAACTATGAAAACTATAAAACTATAAAAACATGAAACTAAACAAAGGGACAATAAATAATGTTACAGCATAAGTGAACCACCCGGTTTCAAAACATATTTTATTTATTTATTTATCATTTTTATGAGTTCAACAAGGATTTGAATTTCTCGAACAACTTCCCTTTTTTATGACCCTAAAAGAAGAGTTCCTTTTTGAAAAGTTCATTTTCTTGTAGTCTTATGTAACCCAAAACTATAATCCTCCAATTTGGAATATTCTCTTTTCTATCTTTTGGCCTTTTGCATTGAAAAAGCATTATACATACTCTATCTATTGGGCCCACTTCAAAGGTGACATGTCAGCACAAGAGATGGGCCCCGCTTAGTGTTTGTTTGAGGATGTGAGTATTTAAAAGTCAATCAAGTAAAATGAGGTAAAAAAAACAAATATTTAAGGTATTTAAGGCTGACCCCCATTTATTAGTCATCGAAAGCAGTTATAATTCTAAAATTTTAGTGTTAAACACATCGCCCCTATGTATTTGTCAAAATATTGTTCTGTTCTAAGATCACGCAATGCATGAGGCGTCTGTGCACTTTTCATGTAGTTGGGTACGCCCGGAGCTCTTGCAAGACTTGTATGTAGGTTTTCTCATAGAAGCTTGCGAGCGCTTGAGCTTGTGAGGTGCTTGGAGGAGGTTCCTTTTTTTTTTTTTTTTTTTTGAAGAACGCCACCTGAGATGGTGGGGGGTTTGGCCGGACCCCTACCTGTTTATTAAAATAAAGAGAATAATAATACAAAGCCGGAGGGGGACATAAAGAACCTTACCTCCTCAAAAGATAATGCACCTATTACACAAGGTACTATATGAATGCATGCAAACACATAAGCTCGAAGAGTAAATAAACATTACACATATAATTTACCCCTACGAATGTAACAACGCCCTAAACTATCATCCAACACAATAGTCCTGAAAGCGTCAGGAAAATCATGTAAGGAAGAAGATATGACGTGTGTGCTGAGGCCATGTCCCGCTAACCAATCCGCCACCATGTTCGCTTCCCGAAGCACGTGCCTGATACCAATAGAGCCCAATAATTGCCTGCAAGAACGGGCCACATACTCCATATGCCAAGGGCATGAAGCCCGACCACAAACAATCTCCGCAATCAATCTCGAGTCGGACTCAACATAGTCCAATAATAAACCACGCTCCCTGCTTAATTCCAATCCCAATTTCAAAGCTTGTAATTCTGCAGAGTTATTGGTTCCCAAGCCTAAAGGAATAGCAAAGGCAAAAAGAACAACTCCAACCCCATCTCTCACAACCCCTCCTGCTGCAGTTTGACCATTACGACACGCCCCATCTATATTCAAACACAATTGCCCCAAGTCCGGTTTCCTCCAAGAAACAAGCCTCTCGGGTTTAAAACGAACCCATGGCAAAGGAATGTGAAACGAATTCAGCGTGTTAATTTCACTAATAGAAGGAACTTTACGAAGTTTGAAAATAGGAAATAAACGCACTAACCAATTAGTCAAGGCTGCTATGATGACGTTAGCCCGACACCGTCCACCATTGTATCGACGTGTGTTACGTTCTTTCCATATCTCCCAAAGCCCACAGCCAACAAAAACAAGCTTGAAGAAGCCATTAATCGACGAAGTTCGTAAATTAGACCAAAGAGCCACTGCCAGATGCTCAACCGAGGTCGGCAAAGTGAAATTAACAAAAATTCGAACCCAACTCCATACTTCAACAGCAACCTGACTTGTGGTGAAAACATGATCAGGCGACTCGCATTGGTAATGAGTACAGCACACACACCTTGAGACCGTGGGAATGCCGAACGCCGATAGAGTCGAGTCGAAAGGAAGAGCCCTATGAAATATACGCCACAAAAACAGCGAAACCCTTCTCGGAAAGATGGGGTGCCAAATCAGATTACTCCATGCCATAATCGAACCCACTGATCTCCAAGAATTCCAGAAATTCTTGACATCAAACAGACCAGATTTTGACAAATTAAAAACTAACCGATCTGCAGCAGATTCGTCCCGAACAACCGAATCCAACGCCTCCAAACGGGCCGCGCCTCCCTGCCGGAGAATCTCGCCTCGGATCGCCGGCGAACTGAGCACCTGCCGGACGGAAATCGGCTGGTGACCGGACTGCACACCGTGACCCCAGTTTGCTGCCCAAAAATCGATTTCACCGTTCCCAATTATCCATCTGCTTTGAGAAAGTATATCAGGTAAGAGCTTATGGGCTTGTTTCCATAAATAAGAACCCAAGTTTGCATGGGCTTGATTTGGGTGTCCAAACTTGGCCCTCATAAATAAAGCCCAAATGCTTTTGCCCTCTACATAAGACCAGGCCAACTTAGCTCTCAAATTAATTTGCAGATCATTCAAATTACGAAGACACAGACCACCTTCCGAAGTCGGCTTGCAACATCGCTCCCAACTGACCCACCTTCGCCTATACTCCGAACCCGAGTTCCATAAAAACCCCAACATAATCGAATGAATTCGATCTAAAACAGTTTTCGGGACCGAGCAAGAAGACATGGAATACACTGGAATTGAGCTTAAAACACTTTGAATTAAAGTGAGCTTACCTCCCATTGATAAGAGCCGCCCCGCCCAACCAGCCAAGCGAGACTGAATCTTATCAATCAGGAATTGGAAATCAACTATTCGGGGTTTGCGAGTCGAAACCGGGACCCCAAGATATTGCATCGGCAAGGAGCCATGAGTAAAACCGGTCCAAGAGTGGAAAAGACGGTTCCGGGCAGCAGCAACTCGCTTCCCAGTATAAAATTTAGACTTATCTAAATTAATCAACTGACCCGAAGCAAGCTCATATCTCTTGAGAATTGACATAAACTCAAAAATGGAAGCCTGAGTACCATTAAGAAATACTATAGTATCGTCAGCAAACATAAGATGGGATATGTTAATAGCATGACCTCGACAAAAGTAGTGTTTAATCCGTCCCGACACCACTGCCTCATCGATGTTTCTACTCAATACATCCTGAGCCAAGAGAAAAAGGGCCGGGGATAAAGGGTCCCCTTGTCGAACACCCCGAGTTGCCCGAAAATAACCATGTTAACGCCCGTTAATTAAAACTGAATACCAACAATTTTCCAGGCAAGCTCGAATCAAGGAAATGAAGCAATCAGAAAATCCACGAGCTGACAAAGAACGAATTAAAAAATCTCATTCCAACCTGTCATAAGCTTTCGACATATCCAGCTTCAATACCATATTACCTCATGTTACCTTATCATTTAAATAATGCATGAGTTCCGAACACAAGGCGACATTCTCCTGAATACTGCGACCTTTCACAAAACCAGCCTGATTCGGTAAAATTAAAGATGGAAGTAATAAGGCAAGCCTGTCATTTATAATCCTCGACATAACTTTGTACAGGAATCCACACAAACTTATTGGTCTGTAATCCGAGAAAGATGTCGGCTCATCCACTTTCGGAATTAAAACCAATAAAGAGGAGGTAAAAGATTTAGGAAGTGAGTGACCTGTAAAAAAAGCCTGAATAGCCTCAACAACATCCAAGCGAATCACATCCCAGCAGTGTGTAAAGAACTTGCCAGTGAAGCCATCCGGACCCGGGGCACTCTGAGCATTTAATCCGGCAACCGCTGCCCATATTTCCTCTTCTAAAGGACACACTGTAAGTGCATGGTTTTGTTCCATTGTGACAGTGGAGGGAACAACTTGAAACAAAGCCTCATCCAAGTGATGTACAGAGCTTGTGAGAATTGAAGAAAAGTGAGTAACAGCAAGTGTCCCAAGAGTAGACTCATCTTCTATCCACACTTCATTTTACTTAACTCGAATCGGCGGTCGAGCTTGTCGAATCTTTAAAGCAGCATGAAAAAATGCGTTATTCTTATCTCCCGCAGCAACCAATTGTTTCGGGCTTTTTGTTTGAGCATGTCTTCTTCCAAAACGAGAGCATCATCAAGAGCCGATTGAGCTTGAGCATGAGCCTCAAACCGGTCATTAGTAAAACCCGAAGCTAGGTCCAATTTCGCCTTCAAAAGATCGTCTTTCGCCTTGGAAATTTTCAACTTAATGTCACCAAAAACCTCCCAGTTCCATTGACGAAGCACTCGACGAATATTGACCAGCTTATGATGAATTCGAAATAAAGGATCCGCCCAGAAACCGCAATTCCAATGAGCTCTAATTAAAGGCATAAAACCAACATGAGTAGTCCATGCATTTAAAAAATGGAACCTGTTATGAGTTTTTGCAGCCCCTCCAAACTCCACTAACAAAGGCGTGTGATCCGAAAGAGATTGAGCAAGATGAGTAACTCGGACTTGAGTCGGAAAATCCGACGAATATAGGACCCTATCCAGGCGTGACCAGATACGACTCCTACCCTCCTGATTATTGGTCCATGTAAATTTTGAACCCGAAAACCCTGAGTCAATCAAGATGAAAGTGTGAGCTCCTCCCCAATTAAGTCTTTCTCAGAGAGAGAGAGAGAGAGAGAGAGAGAGAGAATGCTCATAAAAATAGACTGAAATATAGTTGCACCTGCAAGATTTTGAACTTAGTACCTCTTAAATCTTAATTATAGTGCTCCCCCTCTCACCACTTAAGCTAGAGGTTTTTTGTTTCAACTTGTGCCTCCATTATGTTTTATGTAAGCGTGACCTGTCCATATGACCCAAAATTTGTCCAAAGTTGACCCAGCCCATGATCGGGGTTGAACATGCCCTTGACTTGGGTTTGCTGATGTGGTCGATGAGCGAGTTTGGCGTCCCGTGCAACATTCTCACTAGTCGTTTTTACTTATGATTTCTTATGCATAATCAGTTTGAATTCCATCTGTGTTGATATTCTTACTTTCACATCCAAGGTGGTCATTTGAAAACACATATGAGCTCTCTTCTTAGCGATGTTCTACCTTGCGCAGAATCATGAAAGCCTATCACTCTATAAACTTAAAAAATGTAGGAAAACACTTTCACACGTGAACAAAACGACATCGTATCTGGTGTTTTACTTTGAATGAAGTGGATAAGGCACATCAACTAGTTTCATTGTTGGGAACAAACTGAATGCCAATAATATCTAACTTAGCATTCCAATAAAACTGGGAGATCGAAGCCCTGTTAGGGATCATCTTTCTCCTCAATGCGTCATCATCTTCCAAAACCTCGTGGACTAGAATTGAGGTAATACCCACACTCTTCCGACCAAAACCAATTGGGATGAATGATTCATCCCCACATTGGCCGCCATCTCGAAGAAAGAGAAAAACTAATAAAAAGCCTCTATAATAATCATGGTGATTGTGAAGATTCAATTATAAGTTTAGTAGAATTACAAAATGTGAGTGAAATTAGGAAATATATTGTATTTAAGAAATTTTAGTTTAATTTTCTAGTCTACCTTATTTTATCTTGTATTGGTTATCACAAGTCATTCACATCAAAGAAATAAATTTCAAATGGTATCAAAGTCTCGTGTGCTTCATTGTTTTGAGCGCCTCGTGATTCATTGTTTTGAGCGTCTCATGAAGCTTATGTCATTCTGGTGGCAATCTTAGGTTGCTTGTCCGACCAATAATTTATTTTATTCGATATTTTATTTAAACTCTTGATTTATTACTTATATTCATGTAGCGCCTCGTTGGAGGAAGTAGTTTAGATTCTTATTTTCCAAATCTATTATATTTCAAGCCTTATAATATACTACTACCCAAATGTAGTATCTTAGTCATGAGCAATGTTTTAAAAAACGGCCCAGTCAGCGACCCAGTTAGGTCACCGGGTCGACCGATTCGCCCGGGTCAACCGGCCGGGTCGGTGGTGCAGACATCAGCGTGTCATTTATGATGTCACAATTACATATAAATACCTAAAAATTCCTTAAAATATGTAGAAAATTAGAAAAAATATATGAAAATTCAGAATACACCTTTACGTAAATAATCTATTACAACAAAAATTATATGTAAATATTTAACACAAAAGTAATATAAAGTTCTAAACTAATTATGTTATTAACTATCAAATACGAAATTTTAATCAAAATTTCAAAGTTTTAAACTAATAATAATAATAAATTCATAATGGTAGTAATATATTGTACAAAATTAGTAGCAATATGATAATGATGATTTCATTAATGGTAGCTGGTGCGATTTTATCGGGTGCCAAATCTTCGACACGCGTTTCCGGTTTATAGAATTATTTCCCGGCAACGGCGCCAAAAACTTGGTGCGATTTTATCGGGTACCAAATCTTTGACACGCGTTTCCGGTTCACCGAATGATTCCCAGCAACGGCG
>JAYMTF010004858.1:0-12460 GCA_036897485.1 Pelargonium nanum | reverse complement strand
ATGTGTTTATTTGTAATTATGAAAAACTTTGGGGCAAAATTAAAGGTTTGATGACGTGGCGCTCTAATACACATTATAAACCTCTTTTTTGATCCAGTTTTTATAGTATGTATAGATGTATAGATGTTGTTTTGCAGATTGGTAAATATGATTTTTTTTTACAGAAAAATAAGCATATCTATATACAGTTACGAGAATGTGATTGATTAATTAATTTAGGAAGACATGTTCTATTATTTATGCATATATATCTAGTAAAACCTATTATATTTTGTCACACTATATTGACAAATATGGATATGCAGTAAATAAGAGGATCCGAAGAGGAAGTGTTGTTTGTCGAGGTTCCAAAAAACTTGTCAATGGCAGACTTGACAGAGCAGGTCTGCCGTGATCATTGAGCCTCCTAGTGTGGAACTGTTGTGAGCTGGGTAACCCATGTACAGTTCGGATCTAGCACAATTTGGTGCGAGAAAAGAAGTCTGAATTGGTTTTCTTAATCCAAACCAATAGGACGCGTACTGAGTTAGATTCAATTCGAAAAAAACTAAAGATAAAGTGTTGTTTCACTGTGAACTACATAGGGAGAAGCGACTGCTTAGTCCTCTTTTGGGTTGATCAGGTCCAAGTATCCTCACTGTATTGTTCAAATTTATTTAACGATGTGATGTTGTCAATGCGTAAATGAGGGTCTTGGAGATTTACGGATTTTCGCAGCGAGACGGAAAGGTCTATGAGATCCAGGTCGTAGTACAAGATCGTGCTCTATCTCGGATTCATGTTGATCCTGGCTCTACGTCGGGGATTTTAACAACCCTGCTTCTCTTCTCGTGTGATAAAATGGGGGGAACTCAATCCCGGACCTTTGATGGAAGGCTTTGCTAAGATAGTGTGGCGGATGCGCGGCTATTAAATCTGGGATATCACGTACAGGTATGGGTTCAAGTGGCGGCGAGAATCAGTCTAAAAAATGTCCAAATTGAGGAACGCCTAGAAAGAGTGCTCGGTTTTAGGAGAGTGGTGTTAGAAATAGTATTATTAATTAGTAGCACTAGTAATATTGTTGTATATAACTAATAAGAGAAGTAACTTTACTAATGACGTAACTATAATTCTTCTGTAAATGTTATTAGCTAATGATAATTTTTTTTCTAATTTCATATAAATAAAAATAAAAATTGTATAAATTCTCTTTTAAATAAAAGTGATGAGGTGACATCACCATAGCCATTCTCACATATTTTAATACAACATACGTTGAATTTCAAAGAACTAAAAGATTTGTCATTTAAAAATGGGTCAGACAATCCATTCCAATAAGATTAGGTCAGCCTGTTTCTATGCCTTGAGGTTGCTTAATGGTATTTCTGTTCTCATATTTTCATAATAATACCATATTCCCTCCCCTTTGTATACCAGCAAAACTTATGTGATCTGATGGTGGGTTTGTTATGACATTTTTATTGTAATGCTATTATATTTTAGAGATGTTGAAATGAAAAACACTACCAAACTGCGAAAATGGTATTGTTGTGAAGATGTATTATGAATTAGATAGAATATGGTGTATGCCAAAAGCAGAAATTGTTCTTCTGAGTATTGATTAGACAGCATGCATACAAATAGTTTTTCACTTTTTATGGGTATTGTCGTGAAGATTTTTATGAATTAGACATAATATCATGTTTCTTAATGGTATAATAAAGTTTAATATAAATATGGAGATATTAGAGAAAACTAAATTTCATTATATACATTAAAAGTTTGGTGATCAATCGGTCCACTTCATTCGTAGGATTAAGGTTGTATAAGATAGAGAAAATAAGGGTGAAAATACAAGTCGACAAGATTGGAATAATGTTGGTAAGTATTAATAAAAAACACACTAAAATATATAAAATAATGACCATGCTCTGATCTTGAATTCATCTTAGAAAATTTATTATAAAAGAATTATCAACTTGTTCATTCTCATTTCAAATTGTATTTTGAAAAAAAATAATGATATGCTTCAAATTAATATTACAAAGAGTTAATCGGTTCTGGCTCCCTGGACTGACACTTTTTTCAGATTTAGTTCCTAATTAGCGTTTAGCCTGTTTTAATCCTTGGACTGTAATTTATGTTTTAATTAAACTCACTTACCGGTTATATTCGGTTCTGATTAGACGCGTCATCACGCCATCTAAGATTTTAGATCACGTCAGCAGTGCATGTCAAGATAGGTGGAACGAAAGCGTTTCATTTTATTTTTTTGAGGTAAGAATGTCAAAACGACGTCTTTTTGGGTGTGATTATCTCAAAAAATAAAACATTTTCATTCCGTTTATCGCAACTAGAGGTTGACATAGACTAAAATCTTAGGTGGCGTGATGATGACATGTCACACTAGGCTGATGTGGCACATCAAAATTGGCTACAATCGATAATGTGGGTTTAATTAAAAAAAATAGATGAGTCCAAGGGCTCAAACTATGCTAAACCCTAATTAGAGGCTAAAGCCAAAAAAAAGTGTCAGTCCAAAGAGGTAAAACCATTTAACCCTATTATAAAACTAGACCTATAAAATATCAATCAATTGAATATGACATCTGTACAAGAAACAGTTCCAGATTGCGACGTCGTTCTGACGCGTTTCGTGTATTTGTGACATCTTTGCAACGTCCATGTGGCGTCGCAACGGGACGGGTCGCAAGATTTTTGCGACCTCTCTGTGTCCACGTGGATGTCGCAAATGAGTATCGCAACGAGGTCGTTAATTTGTCAAAACGTGGCATGATTTTACGACGTCCAGGTGGGGGCACTGACATAGCAAATTGTTGACACGTGTACGGAATTGCGACAGTACCTTTGTGTCCACGTTCGCAAATTTGAAATTAAAAATAAAAATATAATATAATAAAAAATATATATTATATTGATTTTACTTTATTAATAATATTTTTATTTTAATAATTATTATTGTAATTAAATTATTTATTTAATTTAAATAATATACATTTAATATTATAATATTAAACGAGTGAAATGAAATATGATTGCAATCAATAAAAATACGAAATAAAATCCAAAAATACTATTATATATAATGAAATAAAATAGTATTCAAAACGTTTACAAACTTTCATTGAGTCAATAAGCTAATCATCAAACAAGTTAGGCGAAGTAAGTGAATAATTAGAAGAGCGTTTGAGTGTTGCAATTTCACACCTAAAATAATCAGCAGTCTCTCTACACCATTATTTGAAGTTGTTGATTGTCCTCCTCATGACGACAAATCTCAGGTTGTGAAGGTCGATGGCGGTTGTCATCATGGTCCATCTCTTCCGGGCGCCGCTAGTTATTCTCTTGCCAACGTTCCCATTAAGCTTGATGTCGCCGCTGGTCTTTTTTGATAGACTCATACATGGCCATGACTTGATCAAGACTAGCATGCACTCCGGTAGGCGGATTAGGGCCATTTGGCTGACTGGAAGATGGACCGGTTGGATGACGGAAAAATTCACAAGTATATCAACGGTGAGGCATGACAGAGGCAGATGCTTCAGAGTAAGAAATCGGCAGCTGCCTACCCAAGGCCAAGAATAAGCCTTTTACAATCTGGCCCTCCAGTGGCCTCCCGAAAAGTGTAGTATCCATTGGCGATCTCGCTACCATGAATCGCCGCCGCCAAGAATGCCTCGTACTTCTTCAACATTAATTAGTGTGATTTTGATTAGTCTGGTAAAATTACAAACTATAAAGTACATAATTGAAATTGGCGTAGATAATATATTACCACAAGATGTCTAGATCGTTCATTGCTACAGACACAAATCGACATTAATATCTTAAAGTACATGTTCTCGTATGCTTATAAACACAAATCGACATTAATATCTTACATATAATTACACTAATGTAATCTATATACAATTTATTACAAGTTGGTGACATACTTAACACCAACGACATCAATATCTTAAATATATTACACATTTAAATTAGGAAGAGCATTCACACATGTATTTTATTTACATGTATTTTCTCATGTATTTGGTATAACTATTGAAAATATTTAGGGTAGAAAATGGATCTATTTCAATGTCATAATATATTTACTTACATTTATCGATTTAAATGAGTAAAAATTATATTTACGATTTTTAGTGTTCACACGTTGATGAGTTATACACTATCAAGTTACAAAAACTTATTATAATTCATCAAATCTCACGGAAAAAATTTAAAGATTTTTTTTCCTGATGATCTTTAATAAAAGATGTACAAAATATTAGTATTTGTAATGAAATCATTACAATATTTAAATTTCTCAATTTTCTACCCTATACATTTTCATTAGTAATATTAAATACATGTAAAAATACTTTTTCTTTAAATTGCACAAAAAAATGGGTTCAGTACTTACTCAACCCAAGGTGTTAGTTCCGAACAATTCACTAATAGTGTAAATGAACCAACTTATATTCACGACCATCCAACCATCTTGCACCGATTATAGAATATATCTCCAGCTCCCAACCAACTTTTTGAGATTCCTGTTAACTCATAATTATAGTGCTTGATGTATTTCCAGACCGGGTCTCAACATGTGATTGAATATAAAACGAACAAAAATTCGTTGTTTTTTTCACTAAGTGGGCATTGCAAATTGAACCCTCAACATGAAGTTTATTTCTCACCTTCTTTCAATGGCCTAAGAAACGTTCAAAAATTGAACTTTAAAACTGATTTTCTAAAATTATTATTCAAAATACTTGTACTAACAAGTAATTGTAATCAGCTTTTATATATATCAAACAACTTTCGTAACCCAAACTGTTCGTAAAGTTAAAACGTATACCCTAAATATTGAACTTTAATTCAAACATGTACCATAACTGAAAATAATTACATACACACCAAAATAAAACACAGAACATATATGCCTCAAAAAATAAACACAGAATATATATACTTATATACACACAGATAATTTCTGGACAATATATATAGAGAAAAAAAGACTCTCAGATATGATTTATTGGCTAAGACTCTCAGCCAATAAATCATAGCCAATTAGGAACATCCATACTTGCCCTAATCGTTCGGATCCATTTTGTTTGTCTCTTGGTTGAGAGTCTCAGTCAATTTATATTGGTTGAGATTTCTGATACTCATATATATAAAATTGAACACTACAAGACACGCAGAACATATATACATATATATATACACACATATATTTTCGAGAAAAGTACAATATTTCACAGAATTATTATAAAAAAAACAAACAAAAATTAAAATTGATGAAAAAATAATTATTACCTGTGATATTGAGGTTTTTCTTGTGTCCTGTTTTTTTTTTTTATCAGCAAAAGGACATCATACTCGAAGTAACATTGTTTCTCACTCCCTTTGAGAGCGTCACCCTAAACCCCACCCCATACTGTCGACAAGGAGGCTCGAACTTGAGACCTCAGAGACAATCCAAAGTGGTATTAACCACTTGGCCCAACATGTCTTGTGTATTGTTGTTAGTCTTCTTGTGTAGTTGAGACTACAGGAGTCACTCGGTCGGTCGGGTTGATGTCTTCTCGGCTAGCTAGGGTTTGGTAGTAGCTCTAGGGTATTTTTTGGGTCAGGGTTTGGTAGTGATGGCCGCCGGTACTGTAGTGAGGAGAGGTCTGTGGAGGCCGATGTAGTGGAGAAGCGGTCGGGCGAAAGGACATCGGCTGGACATGGTTGTCGATCAGTAGAGAAGAGAGGGAGATGGACTGACAGAAGCTTATTACTAGGTTTGGGTTGGGGTTGACGTGATGGAGGTCGTGAACAGAGGTGGTGGACGGACGTGAGGGAGAAGGGAGATTAGAAAGAGCAAAGAGAGTGAGAAAAGAGAGGGAGGAGATTGGGTTTAGGATCTGGAAAGAGAGGGAAAGATGTTTCATTTCGTTTATAATCTCAGGTTGCGACATCGTTGCATCCACATGGATGTCGCAACGTCATATTCAACAATTTTTGCAACGTACGCGTGGACGCAACGACGTCGCAAATTCCAAACATTGCGACGTCCGCCGTGTGCCGTTGGAAATGTTGTCGTCGCAATTTGAGGGTTTTCTTGTAGTGCATGTTTATAATTATTTTATCGATGATTTGGTCGAATCAAAATACAATATGTTTTATTAATAGATGTTCGCACCAAATATCTGTTAAAAGATGATGGTATATATCTTTTTTTTGAAGCGAGATGGTATATATCTAGTAATGGCAATTTAGGTCAAAACTCGCAAGTGCCCGCGGGTTGACCCGCAAATAAGTGGGTTCAAGTAAAAAAATATATGGCACAGTATTTGAGTTGGTGCTCGATATGGTATGAAAAATGACTTCCAAACGTAAAAAGATTTAATTGTTGGCAATCACAAACTAAATATTTAAATTGTTATTTCCTCTCATTTATTTAAGACTATAACTTAAAGTTGAATTAATCCTCTATTGTTTTTAAAAAATCATGTTCGATATTGAGAGGCGGCTTACTAGTGTTTTTGTTCAGTTACAGCTGCTTTTGATATCCAAAGCGGCGGCAGTCTCTTGAATTTGCATATAGTAAATTACGGTATCTTTCGTTAAGATAGTGAATCTTGTTTTGATAGCAAGGTAATGGGTTGTTAAGTTTTGCAGTGCGGCGTAGATTCGCGGTAGGTTTTTTTATTGGTGTGCGCGCAAGTGCAGCAAGAGGCGGTTGCAGAGAAAAAGAAAGTAACTTAAGGTGGTGGTTTGACCAGAGTCATCGGATCAGACTTGGAGTTTCTTATCGAATTAGTTGGTCGTTGAAAAACCCATCCACGTGGTCGCCTTGAACTTCTAGTGCAATCGTTGTTAGTTGTTTGTAATCTTCAGGCTGGAATGAAGGATTTCAATGCCTTCAACTTGATAATTCAGGCTGATGGGGAGGATTCAAGCGCCTTTGGTTTGATCATTTGAGATGTTTTAGCTATTGCAGCTCGTGTCAATTTTTTTATTTTTGGGTTGATCTGTGAACCGAGTGGTCCACGAATTAATTAGCTAGAATTTCTAGTTTTTTGTCAGACTTGTCTTGGTGGGTTTATTTTCAAGCCCTTAGTTTTATATCGTCTTTGTTATTGCTCGATTTGAATTAATAAATTATTAATTTTTGCATTAAAAAAATATTTTTTTTAATATTTAAAACTCATACAATAATAACATAAATCCAATACTATCATAAAATAAAACATAATTCATTAAAATAAATATTTACATGAAATTCATTCAACAAACTAGAATCCGGTAATAGTATTCATCTAACAAAATATGAAGACGGAGGTAGCGGATGGTTTTCAAAATAGCGATTCATGTGAGAGAAGAAATTGTAACAATTTTTTAGATATTTCAAAGAACTAAAGGATGTTTCTTTTCAAAATGAGCGTAACAATCCATTCCAACAAGAGAGGTTGCTTAATTTTTTTTTTATAAGCAAGCGTACCAATCGAGGCTCGAACCTGAGACATCTGGAGGAGCAAACACTTTAAGTCAATTGCTCCATGATAGATGGTAAGAGAGGTTGCTTAACGGTAGGATCTGTTCCCATATTTTCATAATAATACCATTTTCCCTTTCCTTCTATACCTGCAAAACTTATGTGGTCTGATGTTGGGTTTGTTATCACATTTTCATTGTAATGCCATTTTTTTGTGAGATGTTGAAATGCAAAACTATACAAAGCTGCAAAAATGGTATTGTCGTGAAGATGTATAATGAGTTAGATAGAATATGGTTCAAGCCAAAAGCAGAAATAGTTTTTCTGAGTATTGCTGTGGAGATGTTTTATGAATTAGACAACATACAAATTGTTTTCACATTTTCTGGGTATTGTTGTGAAGATGTTTTATGAATTAAATTAGACATATTATCATGTTTGTTACCGGTATAATAAAGCTTAATATAGATATACAGATATTAGACAAAACTAAATTTCATTCTATATACTAAAATTTCAGTGAATGATATGAGTTTACCTCTTCCGTGAGATTAAGGTTCTCATCCATTAATAAAATCAGAGTGAAAGGAGCAGTTCAATTTGATTGAAAGAGTAATATATGTAATATTTTAATGGATTGAAACTGTGTCACACGCTTAGTATTTTAATCAGTTGGAGTGATCTAAGGATTGCCAACTTGGTTTATTCTCTTTAAAAAAAATTATTGTATATGTCTCAAATATTATAAAAGTAAAGTATAAATTATCAATTAATTGAATATGAGAAGTTAATTATTTTACGTTGACCCGCTATGTGGGTCCTAGTAAAAAAAATATATATGAAGCATGATTTACATGTTTGGGTTGGGGCGTTTTTTTATAGCAAAAGTTTGGTACTTTTTTTGTTACAATAACTCGAATTATATTAATTATAGATCAAACATTCCAACTCTTTTAAGTCTGACATAGAACACATGTACAACAACCTGACCGAAATATATGTCGCCTGATTCACAGACCTACATATAAAACCAAAATCCATATTAGCTTTATGTTAAGTAAGATTTAAGATATCACCCGCAATCAAGTCGAAGACACTTCATTAGCGCCTTGCATTATGGCAAACAAGGTACATCTCGTTTGGTGGTTGAATCACCCTTATTCGTTTTGCTTTGACGCCACTCCCGCTATATTACATGTCTCTCTTCCGGGCTCCCGAGTATGTTGTTAGTTTTAGAGAGACAATAGAAAGGCTTCAAATTTGGCTTGAAACTCAAGGTTAAACATATATTCATTCTCTTAAGCAAATTGAGAGGAGGTTCCTATGGTCGAGTTGTGCCTTGAAGCGTGGGTTGTGTAAAATTAATTGAGCTGCAGTTTCTCAATTGCGCATTCATGGAGGTAGGGGTGTGCAAATAAAAGAAACGGTAACCCACTGAACCAGGGCCCTCACCCGCTAACCGCCTGCTAAGAGCCTGCACACATTAAACCGCCCAACCCAACGGCCCAAAACTCCAGCCTGCTAAACCTAATGGGCGGCTGGCGGTTATGAAGCCCCAACCCATCTAAAACCCGCCCACTCGCTAAGCCCATTTATCTAACCTTACCCACAATTCTATTATAAATATTCTCTTCCTAACTCTACCTCCAACACTATCTCGCCCCTCTCTCTATGATTTCTCAATCTCTCTCTCCAGAAGACCAGAACCATCTCTCTCCTCATTTCTCTCTTATATTTCTCGATATATGGTTTTCAATCTTTTGTTTTTGTGTGTGTTCGTGAATCAAGTGTCTTTTATGTTACCGAATCTAAAGTTTGTCTCTTATTTGAGTTCAAACTTTTAAATTTCTATTAATCTTCTATCTTCTCTCTCTTTGGCTATTTTTTCACTTTCCGGATATGATAATCTGAGTACAAATATTTTATTTTATAGATCTATCGTTTTCATATAGATTTGTATATTTGCATCTTTATTTTTGTAATTTTCAATTTATATATATATTTGTTGTAGTTGATTTTTAATGTAGTTTTATATTTTAAATTTTTTGTCTACTTATTTATTTAGATCTATCAGTCTCATATAGATTTGTATATTTGAATGTTTATTTCTATAATTTCAAAGGTTCATGTGTTTGTTGATTTATTTGTACTGCTATTTTGTAAACTGAAATTGATTGTTTCAAATACCAAAAGATTTTTGCTTCTGAGTATCTGGGTTTTCTTTGTGTACTCTTCAAGATTACTAAATTGAATTTATTTTCTTTGATTTTTGTATTTAAAAAATAGAGATATACAGTGACATTGAGTACACAGTTCGAGTTTTAGGTCGATTTTGCGGTTTCCGTTTTGAAAATGGCTCGACCAAAACCGACCCAAAGTACATTTGAGTTCTAGATTGCATTTTCGGTTTTTGCACGTAAAACGTGGAAATTCGTGTGGGTTAGCCCCACCCAATTCATAAAGCACAAAAAGGAGAGAGAGAGAGAGAGAGAGAGAGATATTTGGGTTCTTGGCAGTGTTTTCGGGTTCTTGGTAGTGTTTTCGGGTTTTTTTGTTTTTCAAGATAAAATCGAAGTCAAAATGTGGTTAGACCTAGTTCATGTCATTCAAACTATAGAAGAAATGTCGGATTTTAGAAATTAGTGTATTCCGTCCAAATTGTCAATTATGTGGTCGGTTGCAGAGTTATGAGCGAATTAAATAATTGAGAATGTGACATCCCATTGTCTATATTTTTAATTTGTTACAAGACTGACGTGGAAGGTTGATATGGCGTATTTGCTGACATGGAGGTAAGTGACCTGATGTAGCAGGTCAGTTGAACCAAATTAAGAGATTTAAAAAGTAAAGGGGCCATACATATTTAAATAAGTATGCGAGAGTCATCTCTATAGTTTCGAAAAGTATAGGGTGTCTGACGCCAATTTACCATTGAATTAATAATATAAATGAACAATTGGACTAAGAAAATGGACCAATGGACTTAAAAATATAGACAATGGGCTCTCAAGTGAACTAATTGGACATGACATTGGACTCTAAAATAAATTAATTTGACATGACATTGGGGTTTACCGATTACCCGCTAAATTGCCTCTCAAAAACACGCTAATACTTTTTTTAAACGAGCGGCTGGCGGGTGCAAAAATTTCAACCCGCTCTTAGCATGGCGGATTGAGTTTTTGAGTTATCGGGCGGGTAACCCGCCCGTCAACCCCCTTACATGGAGGTCTCGGGATTCGGCAACTTCAGCCGCTAACATTAGTTTATTAGCTAAATGGTGGTGGCGTTTCGCATCATAGCCGGCCTCACTTTGGAAATAAATTTTGTGCGCTAATTACAATTGGGATCCATCGGCTTGGTCTCTTCAAGATGTCTGTTCCGGACATCCTTCTCTGGTTATGAAAAAGCTCCTGTAGCTGCAACACGTTCCCGGTTTCTCCATTTTGGTTGGTCGTGGCAGCATGTTGTGGGCGCTTGGAAATGTGAATACCTTCAAGTTTTGGCTCGACTCTTGGCTTTCCGACTCCACGTTGGCGCTCAACTTCCCTAGATTGTTCTCGCTTTGCAAGTTCGAACATCAGGTTGTGTACTTCTTTATCATTGATTCTTCTTGCACAAAAGCTTCTTTGTCATCTCATTATCATTGATTATATATTGAAATGGGTAGTTGTCCCACATTGAAAAAATATAGAGAATGGGCTAATTAAATATAATGGTAGAAGTCAAACACTATAAATAAGGTTCACCTTTTAATAGTAGAAGCTCAAGATATTGTATGTAATTTATTATTGAAATTTAACATGATATTAAAGCATATTAAGACGGAATATAGATATAACCGGTCGAGATCGGGTGGACGAACATCAGTAGGGGTAGGCTGGTGACTCTACACGTGATCTTGTACCATCTGCACATTAATGCGCAATAATGCTTTGAAGTCCATGGATGTAGGCGCAACCGATGAGGCGCCACTGCGAGCCCCGCATGGACGACGTAAGGACGAGCATTCATCGGGACAGTACTCTCCGGATACCTAACAAAGTTCATATCTTATTCATGTTTTCAACCGCCAGTAGCCACAAAATCCAATGTTAGATTGTCGCCTTGCCTTTGGAGTTAAAAAACAATTGTAAGAGTAGCTTGAGTCATTATCCAATATTTCAATTTGAGCAATGCTATTTGTACAAAAATAATTATACGAAATGATGTGTCAATAAATAAGATATGACACATCAAAAATCATATTGGTGACTTGACCGAATGACAACGCGCCACGTGTGCAGTTTGTCTAATAAACCGGGCGCTCCGCGCCAGAAGTTCATGGGAGGGTGGTGGTATCATATATGTCGGGTTATTATTCGTTATAATTAATTTTAAACTACGAAAATACAAAAAAAGTATCTGTCACGTAGATTGCCACATCATTTTGTACAAAAAAATTTGTACAAAATTTTGTACATTTATCATTTCTCTTTCAATTTTAGACTTGAGTCCTACTCTTGAGCTTTAGAACTAGGCATGAGCACCAAAAGAAGATCACACTGTTGTATGAAATTTAATGTGTGTGCACTGGATTTCAATAGTGTGAGAGAATAAACATCTCTAACAAGTGAAATTAACTATTAAAAAGTTTCATTTACTTCAAATTTTGGCATATATAAATATTGTTATCATTCACTCGATCCGGCACTCAAATTCGTCATTTGACATTTTAAAATATTTCAATAATCGAAATTCTAAGTTAGAACTTATAATTATCAAACTCAAATTATAGAATTTACAAGTTTCAAGTCACAAAAAATACTTTTCTTATAAAAATATATGTCCACTAAAATTAAACCATTACACTTACGTAACGTTTGTATTAACAATTTTGGTTTGGGAATGAAAATGGAGAATGGGAATGGAGAATAGGAATGGGAATGGGATTCCCATTGACGATGTTTGGATTAAAACTCACTCATTCTCATTCCGATTCCCATT
>JAYMTF010004857.1:0-12461 GCA_036897485.1 Pelargonium nanum | reverse complement strand
ATATATATAATTTATATAAAATTTAGTCAAACTTGCTAAATGAAAGCATCTAATATTGTTGGTCATGTTCTTGGTATATATTTTCTTCATCTTGTGAACCCAAATGGGTCATGTTCTAAACATTTTTTATTCTCTAGTTGAGCATTTTCATCATTATCATTGTTATTCTTGTAAATAATATTTATATATAATGACAGTTATTATAGTTAATAAGTTAGTTAGTTGGACCATTGTTTAAGAGTCCTCAAAAAAAAAATTATTAGCATGCAGCTCTAATATAAAATTTAGAGTGAATCACTTGGCCATGATACTCAATTTTGTGGTCAAATTAATGTTAATTATTTTTCTATTTCTAGTTACTATATATGTATGATAACATGAAATGATCTCATTTTGAATTTTTATTGTCTCTTAAGAAGATTCACTAATGCACATGATGGTCAAACTAAACAAGCCGAAGTAATTTAACGTAAGTAACCACGCAATTGATATTAGAGAATAATTTACTTTTTATTTTAGCGAATTGTTTAAGACACAAATCACATAATCAAATTTCGGACAATTAGTTTATTAAAAAATATATTAAATAAATTGCGTGAGTCACTCTTATAACTTTTACTATCCTAGTAGTATACACGTAATTACAAAAAAAAAAATTATTTCTTTTATAGAAAATCTTCAAATACAATATCCAATTACATAGCTAGTATACTAAGATATTGTTTAACGTTAATACCTCTTCAATTATATAAATATATATTACGTACACAATGAGTCGATATATGTTTACTTAAAAAAAATAATTGATTATGTATTGACCATAAATAGTGTTTGTTCGATAACAAGAATTCAAACAAAAATTGCAACCCTAAACCTAACTCTACTCTACTATTTTGCTTTTTCATTTAATCTTTACCTTGAAGAAACAAAAAAAAAACATGGTATTAATAAATTTGCTACTCCTTGGTGTGGTATCAAAGATCCACAACTAAATTTTGGTTACACCAAAACATGAGACATAAGTTCAAATTTCACGTCATGGGAGCAAATGCCCAATGTATAGAGAATTCACATTTAAGTTATAAGTTTAATTAATTACTTAATTAATACATGTAGTGTGGAACATGGTTTTGCTCCAAAATTAGCATTAATATAGTTGTTGACTTTAATTTCCACACACAAATTATATTTATATAAACTATGCAAGTTTCGGGTTTTTCCCATGCAATATTTATTCATCCTCGACCCGTCATCCATATGAAAGTTATTTTCTTTCCTGTTCACATTACTCGGTTAACCAGTTCAGAGCTATCTTGAGATTTACTTGCAAGATTTGGTATTCATTTTTTTATTATAAAAAGACGGAGTTAGGATTTTATAGTCCTGACCTAAACATCTGATTCGAAGTACAAATTTTCAAAAATTTAGTACTAAACATGTAAATTCGTTCGACCCGAAAATTGAAGAGTCTATTTTATAATTTATACCACTCAAACTTGCATTAACGTGGATTTGAGTTTTTTTAGTCCCATATACATGTATAGTAGTGTTGTATGTGGTGATTTGACTTTCTATTTTAGGAAACTAACTAATGTGGTTATGAGCTATTTAGGAGGATGAGAGTGGTGATTTGACTTTCTATTTTGGGAAACTAATATTGCGGTTATGACCCATTTTAGATGGATCAAGCATGTGTGTATAGTAACAATCCTAGTCATAAGCCACGTTAGCATATTAATTAATATTATTTAGTTTTAATTTGGACGGCTTAGATCAATTTGAATTGATGGTGATCGATCACGACCACCGGCCTTAGATATTGCCTACCTCTTCTCTTGTATGTGTATTCGATTTCCTAAATATTCCATGTGCAAAATTAAAACACACTCCTAAATATCAAATGTGTATATAAATATAAATATATATATGAACCAAATTTTATTAATTAAAACCCGACGTTAGCAAAGGTAAGACCTCAGGTGGAGTATTTTGCCCAGCCCAAACTAACCGATCTACTAAATGTTGCGAGAACTTAGTTAAAACATCAGCAAACGGTTCGTAAACCTGAAAGTAAACACGAATTCTACTCTATTTAATTGAGCAGCTATTCTTATATATATATATATATTGATTGGTAAAAGGGAATAAATTATTTTTTACTATATTATGACATATTTATTGACTCTCTCCAATTAGAAAAATATATATTTTTAGCCATTTAACTATTTATTTTATGAATTTAATTTCCATTTCAATTTGGTTCTTTAACTAATATTCATATTGTTTTAATTTGGTTTCAAAATAGTATCGTGAAATTAGATTAACGTTACAATAAATTGGACAATTTTTGTTGACGTAAAACCACGTGACGCTTAAATTAGCTAAATTTACAATACAAAATTGTATAATCATGATCGTACAAAATAAATAATTAGAGGACCAATTATTGTTATTGTTGTGATTATTATATCCATAAAATATGAATTTTCATTGAAAATTAATTAATTTTACATATAGCATCAAACATATGTTTTTCCGGTTGAATTTCCAAGGAAAACAATTGAAAATGTATTGAATTTGTGTGGTTTGTTGTGGCTGATCATAACGTATAGATTAATTAATAATAAAAACTTAAAAACAAATAATTAGGTTTTATTGGTGCTTGTTCTACGTGTATGTGCATGAATCTTGTAGCATTCTACAACGAACACGTAGAATTATTTATTTATTAATTAATTAATTTATTTTGATGAGTAACTTAGTAGATTTTAATTCTGACACATGAAGGCAAGATTTAGACCTAGATTTTTTGCTTGCTACAATTATCCAATATTTTTCTAATTAAGAAAATTTTCTCTTCTATTTGAAATTAATATTCTCTTTGTAGTTCAAATAATAAATATTCTCTTTTGTAGTTGCAAATTTTAAATTATTATGCTTCTAAAGAGTTTATTTGGAATTAATTAATTTATGGGTACATTCATAGTATTAAATAGTGCGTGTTTGAAGATTTGAGAATTAGGGTTTAGTATGGTTGTTTTTTTTTATAGCGATAGCAAGTTTCAAATAACTTCTTATTCTGTTATGTCTTACTATCAAAATTGTGTGTAGTGAAAAATAATAATATTTTAGTCAACATTACTATAATTTGATACAATAACTACATGTGAGTATACAATTTATTATTGATTTTTACGGAATATAACAAACACTTCTTTTAAGGCGGAAAAATAACGTTTTTCTATTAAACGCATAGACATATTATATAAGTTCAATGATATTATATATGGCGTGTTTATCCGAACTCAATACACAAATGTTATGTATTGTTATTGTTTTAGTATATAGTTAAAAGTAGATTTGGCAATTGTTTGAAAAAAAACATAGATTTGATAATTGTGCCAATGTGTCGTAGTAGGTGTCAAATATATATTGTATGGGTAAATATAAACATGACACATGTAATAATCGAGTTCAAATGTTAGCGTGTCGTGCTCGTGTCAACATCTAAACGAGATATGATGCACACTTTCTTCCGTTGCTAATCTACCAAATTCATATGTTAAAATTGCACTTTCTTGTGATACATGTCCCAAATTATCAGCTCTAGTTAAAAGAATAATTAGTCTCAAACCAAAACCCTAAACAATCAAGATATATGTTTTGGGAGATACATAATTTTATCTATTGGCTTGTGACTTTGTTGTGACCTACTACTACTACTAACTATCATATATTATTATAAATTATGTGGTAGTTGCTATTAAATTATAAGGAAATAAATATGATGAAGTAGTAACATGTATAGAAACTGGTTTTTAGATAAACAAGAACATTGAAAACCACAAAATGTCCACTCCTAATTCCATATTATAGGAGAATAATTAATAAATGGTGGCCTGATCTTCTCTGACTCATTACTTAAAAACTGTGTCATTAATTCATGTGTGGTTTCTAGGGTTTGATGAGCCTAAAACAGAGAACAGGGAGATGGGGGTGGCACCTAGGTTTTTGAGAAAAATTAATTATATTATTGGACTTACAATTTATTTAATTTAATATAATTAATTATGGGAATTTTTATGCCACAAAAATGCCACATGCAATGCTTTGGTTGCGCCAGGTGCAATGCCCCTAACATGCCATGGTTTCAAGATCAATATGCACCAATTAAATATTCGAATATTTATTATAATATTGTTGCATTCAAAATAAATGTTGTTTTAGACTTTCTACACATAAGTTATGTGTCAATAATCAGCACTAGTATGGTATTAGAGTTAATTTTGTTTGAATTTAGTGACTTGTTTTCGACTCAAGTTAATTTATCTACGTCAAGTTTATATCTTTATCTCTTATCAAGTTCACATTTAAGAATAAGAATTCATAAACTTCACATCAAATGAACGTGATGTTAGTCAACACTTAAAATACTTTGGACCCATCACTTTAAGATTTTGAGTTGTAGTCAGATTACTAGAACCATCAAGCTCGTGCACAATATTATTTGTTTTAGTTTGATTTGAGATGTCGGGAATGTAGTTGTTATAAGAAATATGGTCATAAAAGGCAACTTATTAGTTAAGACTTCTCCTCAGCATAGGTAGCTTGGGCATTCTAGCACAATGGGTGGTGGTGTGACGTTGTCGAAACGACTTAAGTTATTTATAAGAGACGAACTTTGGTCGTCTTCTAAAGACGCAATTCTTGTAGTGCGTCACTTAGCTTTTGGTATATATATGGTTTAGGGTTTGCCCATAATAATAAGAAGACTGTAAAAAGATATTTAGTGTGAAACAAAATATGACATATACTTTGATATTAATATAAAAAAAAAAGATCAATAATTTTGAAGAGTTATTGATGGCATGATTTTTTCAAACTTCATTCAAACGGTTTTACCGACCTAATCAACCGAATATAGCCGTTGGGAATTGTAATATTAATATATTCTATAAAAAAGAATAAATATACATATTTCTTATAGTCGAATTATGGAATAAAATTGATGAATTAATGAGGTCAGCCACTTTGTTTCATGCCTCGTAGCTAATCAATCATTTGCATCAACAACACTCCTCATCATTAAATGCTTCTATTATTTACAGATTCCATTTAATCTTCTTATTCTCTTTATTTTTTTTATAAAAATATAATTAATTAATTTCCACTTAATTATAATATTATATAGTTAACTATATATATGTATGTGTTCCAATCTCTACCATGTGATTCACACAAAAATATTAGTTTGGGATCCTTAATTTTGACTATTTATGAAATGGTGGAAAGATATATGTTGCAATATTATTGAAGTTTGGTGATATTTTAATTTAAACAACTAATAATTTTCCATTCACAATTGAATGTTATGGACTTTTTTTGTCCTATAGTGGTTTTAGAGTGCTTAGCATGCAAGTGAGATCAACCCATCACACTATCTTTCTTTCAATAGTTTAAAAAAATGAGTTATAGAATATTATAAAAATATATAAAATATATCAATCGATCGAGTCAAAAGTGATCACAATGTCGATTAAATTTTAATTACAATAAAAAATATCGTCTAATTAGCATTATTTTTGTTCTTATCGTTACTCGTTTTAGTATATTTGTGCATCAACTTATTAGACCGCAAATCATTTGAAAAAAATAAAGAATTAAGCTATAAAAAGGAAAATATATTATTTTGAATAATTCAGATAATTTTTGTTTTTTTTTCCAAACTCCTACTATCTTAGTTGACTTTAACAAAACAAAAATATGTAATACTATTTCTTTTTTAAGCTAATAAATTATGATGCAATATAACCCTAGTTATTGTTGATCTATTTTATACAAAATGAAAACAATATACTAAACAAGTTATTGGTATGAACTATAATTATGCAAAGCATCATTTAATGCACTTAGTATTATGTTTGACCAAATATATTTGTAACTAAATTTTGCCCTTGACAAAAATCCCAAACAATAAACTAATCAAATGATTAATTATAATTTATAAATAAACATAAGAACCAATGATTTTGACTAAGATTTGTTGTTTTCTCATAAAAGAACAAATCTATACACATGACATGAAATATTCCAACTACAATTAATTTAATTGAATGAGAGTTATTTTAGCAAAAGCCACATGAAATAAAACAAAAAAGAGGGTTTGCAAAACAAGGATCTTCTAAATCTTTCTCATGAGTTTTAATGTGGAGCATATTAGATTTATTGAGATTTTTTTTGTTTTAGTTTTGGTGGGTTTATCTAATTTTATTCTCCAAAAGTTTCCATTTCATGATGCCATGTGAACCAATTCTTTTACCTTCCAATCAATCATTTAACTAATTTGTTAGAAATCATTTTTTAAAGATAGAGGAATCAAATAATTTTTAAATCTCTAGAGTCTCTCTCTCTAGCAATATTTTAATATTGTTATAGTTTGTTAGTTACCTAAGATCAAACCCTAAAAAGTTCATAATGTGCATTCACATATATTTTTTTGCCTAAAAACTTATAATAAAGTATATTTAAATAGTAATAGTAATATGAAAATAAAAATATCATACCTAAATTTTTTTACAAGTAGCTCGTTATATTATTTTGAGACAATTAACTATATATATTTCTTAAGACAATTACGTCATGATCAATTGGATTTTCTAATCGTCGGTTTGACACGCGATCTATCATGTAATCATTTGATCCTTAACTATATATTATCTCCTTGGCGTGTTCATAGTAAAATTTTGAAAATACAATAAAATAGTTGTTGCCGAAATATTTGAGTATAAGATATATTTATTTGAAATTTGGTGGTTTATATGGAAAAGATTTATTTAAGACCATAGATTTGTGAGGTTTTTGATGACATGGTGTCTATGTATGCAATTAGTAAGTAGATTTATTATTTTATTTATAAAAAACAAAAGTCATATTCAATAATGAGAGTATTAAAATAATTAAATTCTTGGTGTAATGAGTATATATAATTTATAGTGCCTCTTGAAATCTTATGGGGCCCTTATTAATCATGAGTTGAACCTAACCTAACAATTTTTTTTTATGATCTGCAGCTCCTTTTTAATTAATTAATTTAATTTAATTGCCTAAGTTTACTTCAAGTTGACCAATTAGACTTCTACCAAACCTTTTTTGTGGTGAAATGGAAAAAGACAAACAACAAAATATATACAACATTTTATGTACATTGGCTCTAGAAACTTGACAGTTGGTATTAAGGCATTGGAGACATGAATTTGGATTTTTAGGCATCAATTCTATATTATTAAGATTTTGGAAATTATATGATAAGATATGTATACATTTCATATTGATTAATTATTTTTTGCAAAATATTATATGTAAGAAATGAGTTGAGAAATGAATCTAGAAAATCTCCATCCAAAAAGTTATATGATTTGACAACCACATTAGTTTCAATCTAGAATCTTAAATTTACAATTATAAAAAATGTATTTGTAGAAACGTCGGTTCAGTGAACGCTGAATATTGTGGTTGGAAGGAGGCGATTTTTAAGGCGAATACTGCAATTTTGGTGGCGTTCTTGAGTGATACGGGCTCTAACAACAGTCATAGCTCGATAGGGTTCATTCTCGATGATGTTTATGGTCACATACGCAACTTTATTCGTATTGATTTTTGTTTTGCTAAGCAATTTGCGAATCGAGTTGCCCACATGTATTTAGGGCTTCGATGTTATCCCATACATTTATTTTTTTTTGTTTTACTTGATGATGCTTAATTAATGAAGTTACTTAAGAAAAAGTGATATATGCATATATTTTACTATATACATTAATCTTAATATTGTAATGTAATTATTAAAATAGGAGCTCTTGTCATTCCCACAAGGCTAGAAATTGAACTTTATGCTTTGTGAAGTTGGCTTGATGAGAACTAATTAAGCTTAGCTAGCTAATTATCATAATTAATTAAAGAACCTATATATATAGTTTATTATATGTGAGTGTGATATTATGGATTATAATGATATTTTTTCTCAACTTTCTCACTAACTTTATTGTTTACGCGTGATCAAGAACTCATTATAAATAATTGGTAAACCTTTTCACATAATTTAATTAATAAATAACCCACACTAAACCACTAATCTAATAAAAAATATTTAAATTTGTACAATATTTATTTATTTATTTATTTATTTTGCCGCCGAATAAGAAAGCTTAAAAAACAAATGATATGATCTTGCTATAAAGAAATTTCATAACCAAAAGTATATATATTTTAAAACTAATAAATAAATAAAATTTCCATGTCATCCCCAAAGTAGAAATGTTCCAAGCTGGCTGAGGATCATTGCTAGACTGGTAGAGGTGGAGATATTTTTTATTTTGCACCAAGAGTTGAGGCTTTCAATCAGAATTTTTTTTTTAGAAAAATATTAGATTTCAAAGTTAATTATTTTAATAATCAATTTCTATAATTTTATACTCCTTTTGATTTATATGACTCTTAAATTTCATTTCTCTCGTTATCATAACTATTTTGTTCGTCTTATTGTTATCAAACTTTTGATTTATCATGAACAATTTATAGCATAAAATAAAAAATAAAAAATCTCAAAAGTCAAGATTTTGATGTGAATTTTTATAAAATTTGAATTACTAAACATTTGAATCTTCATAAGTGTGTACAAAAGCATTTTACTCTTTAAAATAAGTGTCGGTTTCTTTTATAATTATTTTAAATCATTTGCACAAACTTTTCTATTAGTAATTTAGTTATGTGTACATCGCTAATAATTTTTTTAATTAAGATAAGTTAACTAATATCACTTGAATTTATAAAAAAGAAAGACGTGATAAAAAGTTAAGCACTGATCATTACAATAATTAGCTAGATGCACAAATAAATGTACACACATTACGTTAGAAATATAAACTACTAATTATGAGTAAATTATAAACAATTGAATCAACATTTATGCACTTAATTTGTGCCCTTTGTCATTTTCTACTAATTTTCATATAAAATACAAAGTGGACAATATCAAATTGATAAAGAGTTTTTCTATGCTTGCATTTGGAAGCTACATATATGCATCATTTTCCATTTTTCTTAGTGAAAAAAGAGGCAAAGAAGATAATGATTCATGAGTAGTAGTGAGTAGTGAGTAGGAGGAAAGTTGGAAAGATGATACTACTCATTTCAAAGCTCCTTTTAAGTGTTAAAATAATAGCATTATGGGTAAGCTAGCTAGGGTTTTGAAATTAAGGACCAAACTCACATATAGCATTGCATCTTTTCATAAAAAGTGGGACTCTATGGATTTCTAGGTTTCATGCACATGCTTCCCATGAAGTTTCACTCAAAACCACAAGTGGGTTTTGTGGGGGTATATCACCATATATCTTTTTCAAACTCCATACTCTCAATTAATTTACATCCAATCAAATAATTATTAGTTGAGAGTACGTCATTCAACTTAGCTAATGGCAACGACAATTATCCACCAAACGCGTAAATAAATTGGTATGAGATTGTTCTAGTTTAACCTGAGGTCTCGAGTTCGAGTTCCAAGGAATTCAACTACGTTAAAACATGGTACGTAGGGAGAGATTTGCCGCCCTTGTGGTTCTACTCAACTCGAATGAAGATTAGTATGAGTGTGGTATGACTTAAAGGTGTTGATCACGGACCCATTTCGAAAACCTCGGTTAAGACAAAAAAGAACGACAATTGAACATTCACTTAGAAAAAAAAGTATTAGTTTCTTTAGCGATACAAAAAATCTTAAAACGGAAGCTAGAGACAACAAAAAAATAACTAACAAATTCTCTTCCGATTTTCTGATGTTAATTACGACACAATAATATAAAGCAATGCACTTCATGACAACCTAATTTAGCCATCTAGAACACATAACCTTAAACCAACCTAGTTATATTATTATTCTAATTAACTAAAGCCAAAACTAGGTTTAATTACCCTCATATTTGCTACATGTGTCCTAAGTTAGGCTTAGGTAAGATCAAGTTTTCATATGATACTTATATTTACATTCAACAAATAAAGATCATGGATCTTACTAAGAGCTAACTTTGAGATTTTGTTTATTAATTAAGATGATGATTAATGGTGAATCATGCTCCAAAAGTGTAATAGTGTAGGTCATTGTTTTTGAAATATAGGTAAGTAATTAATTACTCTATAATATTAGGGTTCAAAGTGGCTATATGTATAGTATATGAACATGGAGTTATTTTCTTATAATTATGTGCCTTTAGATTCATTAAATTGTAATATATGGTTTTACGTTGAGGTGTTTTTTTCGTGTCGTGTTGGAGGTTGATTATGTGTTGCACATTTTAACATAAGACACGTTTTGTAATCGAACATGAACACAAAAACAAACGAGACACGTTAAACATGATAATTACATGGGTCGTCTTGACACGACACAATCGACACAAATTCGACCTAATATATTATGCATGATAGAATCAACACAAACGACATGACCCGACATATTTGGTCCGATCTGATTGTTATCATATCAAATCTCAATAGTTTCTCTTGCACTCATTTTGATACCGATATATTATTTAATTAACTAACAAGTGTGAAAATGAGTGTTTTAAGCATGGAAAATAAGTAGAAGGTGTAGAAGATTTTTCATTAATGAAGAAACTTGAGTGTGTTGATGATAGTCAAAGAATTACACGTGTACAAATGCTGGACCGCCACGTGGCACTGATGCATTGTTGGCAGTATGGGCTTTTGGGCCCAAAACAGCTCTTTCTCAAAGCTTTGACGCTGTCTGGGTCCCACGACTCTGACGTGTGACCCGACTAGGCTCATCCACTCCACGTGGGCGCGTAACTCCTGTCCTAGTCAGCAACCCTCCCAATGCCACGTAAGTATATAATTTTAGATGGGTTTTTATTTTCTATACAAACTAAATTCAGTGGGCTCCACTAACTCTCTGTGGGGCCAATAGAATCAGATGAGATCGATGAGTCTCTTTCATTGCTCCCTAATTCTCCTTCTAATTCTCTTCGTTGATTATGTTAAAGTAAATTACTAAATTCTCCCCTAAAACATGAGACACCTCCACAAGTAAAATGCAATATGTAGTAGACAAGTTCATTCTTGATACACAAATTTTCACCAAATGTTAAGATAGATTTGTTTAATTTTGTTGGAATAAAAGCATGAAGTGTTAAAATTGTATACAGATAAGAGTAGTGCAAAACGATATTATGATTCTAGTTACTAGATGTTGATGTAATATCATATGGCTGGTCATATGACGTTTTTGTTGACGTGTCCGATGGTCAAATGTTGTCTTTCTGTTGATAATTGCCGTTGATCAAGCAAAATCAACATTCAATATCCGGTCATCAACCATGTCAACAATTTGACTTATTACTCTCCACATCAACAAAAATTGCACACGACCTTCCACATGATGCCACATCAACATCTTCTACCGGAAAATTTCAATATCTTTAATGCATGCATGCGTTACATGTACAACCACATACTCATAATTAATCATTTGCACGTGTTGTGGTAGTGTTTGTAATTGTTCAAAAGTCCGTTGTTTTTTTGTACTTTTTTTAGTTTCTCCCCTATTTTTTTTCACTAATAAATGAATCATAAATGTATAAAACTCCACCAATGAAATATCAGTCTCACCAGATTAGTCATCAAAACATAGATTTTTATAATAAAAAATCATCACATATATTGTCTCAAAATAGAAACTTATCACTTAACAATTGACATATCTTCCTAAAATTCCCAAGCCAAAAACTCAATTACTTCTTGTACTTTGTATAATGACTCACATTTCACCAAATCCTTAGCTTAAATCACTAGAATTTACACTCATATATACTAATATAATGCATAATCAAAATCTTCACACATATCAATATTTCTCACTCGTATTATCCACAAAAACGTCGGCCACCCTTTGTGATTTTTCAAGGGTAGCTTCCATTGCACACAAAAACACACCATATATTTCAAGAAAAAAAATTAAAGCCTCCACAACACACTCCAAGAAACATGCTCATCAAAGCCTAATTTTTTTATCCAACTATAGTGTAATGAAAGTAACTACCAAGATCTAATAATAAAATGAGAAGACTATACTATATACTAAAATTAAATAAAATAAAAAAATAGATGGACCCACCTTAGAGCTCATGATTTTGAGAAATTGCATTAACTTGCCACTCCCAATCACATGCTCCACTCTCTATAAAACCCCTCTCCACCCCAACCTCTCTTCTCATTCCAAAACACCAAAAACAGCCTAAAACAACAAGAAGAAAAAATTCAATTTCCTCACAAACCCATCTCCAAGATTCGATCTTTCCAACTTTCCCACCTTTTTTTCCCGAGAAACAAACAAACCCACATCTCCAAATTCCGAGAAAATGGAGAGCTTTTTCCGCCTTTCCGACCACAAC
>JAYMTF010004856.1:0-12463 GCA_036897485.1 Pelargonium nanum | reverse complement strand
AGAATGGGACTCAAGGGTGGCGCGTGAAGTTCACACGAGGAAGAGGAGCAGAGGAGTGGAGATCAGAGATGAACAGGAAACAATCAGAGAAGAGACATCTGGCATGCATGCTCTCAACCTCTTGGGACAAGTGGCAGAACACCATCAATTGCGTGAGAAAGGAAACTGGAAAGTGGGGGAAAGTAGCAGACGTCAGCACTCGAGGAGAATGTCACTTGCTGAGTTCATGGAAATGGATGAGGTGGAGAAGAAAAAGTTCTTAGCTGGGTCGGAGCCCTAATCGGAGGAGTTATTTGGTGAAAACCGGTCGGAGCCCTAATCGGAGGAGTTATTTGGTGAAAACCGGTCGGACCAGTCTCCATTTATTCCTAGTATGTATGGCTCAAATCTGGGTCGGGTTACTTTATCGGATCTGGGTCTGACAAGCCAAAGTGGTCGAAGTGTTTCTGATTTCGGGTCGGGTCGTCATTACTATTCTCCCTCAAACGGATCGGATCCTACTAAGGATATGGTCATCTCTAGTGAGGGTAAGTGATAGGGTTTGGTGAAGCTAGCAATTATGAGGGAGGAGAAAGGGAACAGGCTGCAGTTAATACTCTCATCTCAGAAGATCACAATGGTTTGCTCTGTTTGGCGATGGCTCCAGTAAGGAATGTGGCGTCCTCAGATACCAGCGACTCAGCGGATTCGGACTATGGGAAGCTGCTGGAGAGAGTGAAATCCAAGGGAAAAGCGCCAGTCGTCGAAGTGAACTCAGATGAAGAGGAGGGCGAGGAATAAGGAAGTATTGGAGATCTGTGATTCGATCCAAGCGCATGAGGAGGAGAAAGAAAGTCAGCCTGGAGAGCAGGACCCAGATGAGGAAGTAGGAAACAGGAACACTGTGTTTCAGGAAATCATCGAGGAAGCTAGGAGGATGGCCAGGTATGTTGCTGGTCCAAAACCAAATAAGAAGCGAGATCATGGCAAGGATAGAATGCAGGGGAGGACAGAGGAACAATGGGCAAGCTTCAATGAGTATCTCCATAATGAAATTCAATGGAAAGTTATCAAGAAGGAAGCGTGGCGATTTGAATCTACCCCATCTTTTTCTGTTTGGGTGGAGGACTCTGGTCCAGAGGACATTCCCATAGGAGAAAGGAGGAAGAGGGCAGCCTCGGAGCCTATGTTCCAATCAGCTGTGAAAAAGAAGAAAACAAAGGAAGAGACAAGCAACGAGGAGCAGGAGGATGAGGGATATGTCTCGGCTGCGTTTTAGAGAACAAGAAGCTTGGGTTACCGGGGAGGACATACGGAGGCTAGTCAAGGATTTTGCACATGTTTTTTTTTGTAAATGGGCCAGACGGCTTGTGTCTGGGGCCCATAGCTTAGCAAAACTAGGGCTAAGCGGTTTTTGTAAAACTTGGACCTCCGTCTTTTGATTTTAGTATATATTTCCAGTTTATCTATTAAAAAACGTGTAAGTATGAATACACATTTCACGGTTAGAAAGAAAACATCAATTGCATTCATCCACCTTTGTACTCTCATTTCTCTCTAGATCGGTGTTGTTTAAATTCCAGAAAATTTCATTCTCACATCAGAATGCTTGAGCACACATTCGAGTTACCACATAAAATCATACTTCTCACCCGCAAACTCCAAGAGCATGAACCAAGAACCCGACCCTTCCTCAACTTGGAATTGGACTTTGAACAATAACTTAGACAACTTTAATACATGGATAAGAAAGTAACACGCCAAGTGTTCAAGGTTGATTCGAGTCAAATAAGCACATCAATATACTATGAAAATAAAATTGAAACAAATATCAAACAAAAACTAATTTGTAGAGCTGGTAATTTGTGTTGTAACATGACATACGACACAATATTAACTTGTTTGGGCTCACACATTTTGTGATCACGTTTATTTTCAACCAGTTGAGCTACACAACAGGAGGTAGCTTTCCCCTATAAACACAAATAACACACCCCATACCGCATGCAGGGAGACTCGAACCCGAGACCTCTAAGGAAATCCTAAACGCCTAAACCGCTCTGCCCAACCTGCTTTGGTGGGCCCAACAAGCACAATTAAAAGCATAATTATAAATTAATCCTAATAATGTGATAAACGTGTTTCATCTTGTCGTGTCAAATGTGTTGATTTTATTATGCATAATAGCGGGTCGTGTTCGTGTCTACCAGCACACAAACGGCCTTCAGCACACCATGCACAAATTGATAGCTCTATTGATTTGACACAATTAAAAACTAAAAAGACAATTTCAAAGCATACAACAGAAACAGTTTCTCAAAACCAACAGTAGCAATTGGTGAATGAAGCAGCTCTGCTCTACTAGAATTCCAACTTCTCACAAACTTTAATTAACATAATTTAAATACAAAACAGTTCAGCTTTCTATTACTCTATCCATAACATATTTCAGACTAATTGACACAAAATATGAGCAAAGATATGCTATAACAAAATAACAAAGCCAATTTCAATGTTAACATACAACTAATAGAGTAGCGTTTGATTCCTGCTTATGGCTTCGGGTAAATCTGATCCGATGATGGCTTGTTCGTATTCTCTGGTTCAACTTTTACGCTTGGTTCGTCTATTTGCATGGAACCGATATCTAAAGCCTGCATGGATAGAGTATCATATCAATTCAATGAATATAATTGTCATTGTTACGACATTATTCAGTAGGTCCGATTATACATCATGCATAAACTTGTTTGTGTTGCGTGTCTACTACTATGAATCTTTAGCATCCATTTTGTGTCAAATTGGTTCCCAATTGATTAGTTCCCGTTCTGTGCCAAACTGCCAACTTGGTGCCCAATTTAACTTTTGTTCGAATTTAGACCCCTTAGTAGTATTCACTTTTGTTTCAAAATGGTCCCTTTACTATCCATTTTTTTCCAAGACGGCCACCATGCCATGTGTGTAGTTAGGGACCAATTTGAACAAAATGGATATTATTAAGGGGGCTAGATTTAAACAAAAATCAAATTAAGGATCAATTTGGCACAAAATGAATACTTAAGAAATTTAAGTGAAACAAAAGTCAGATAAGGAACCAATTTGCCACAAAATGGATACCGATCATTTTGACACAACAATAATTGCAGATTGCAATAAGCTCCATTTTCAACATGACAAATCATTCGTCATCACAAACCATTAAGGAAATAAATTCAAAGTAAACAATCAAAGCTAAGTCACTACAATTGTATTTACGGAGTATCATTTTTTTAAAATGACCGTATGGATTTGAGTGAGCAAGTCCGGACAGGAATCCGACATAATTCGTCACCAAAATGATGACTCGGTGCTTTAAAAGTCTATGTCACGTTTCTTTATGTGTTAAGCTTACCTTCACTGATGAAGCAATCTCCTCCTTTGTTGTATTAAAACCTCTTGCATGCTCTATCGATCCTTTCTGAACCTCCTGGGGGGACAATAAAACATCATTTAATAAAAGAATTAAACCATACAAACAATATAACTTGAATATACACTGCTCAGCACTTCGGATCTTACCCCGCAAGCGGAAAAAATAATATAAAAAGTAGAACTTATTGGAAACAATTTCTCTGGAAACAAGCCTAATATAACAAATTTGAAATAATGTGTCATATAATACAAGAGCAATGAGGCCTAATAATACACAATGCATGTCGTATTGTATGAGTCACTCATGGTATTGAAACAGCCACACACAGAACAAAAGTAGCTTAATAGTGTTTGAATGTGAATATAGAGCAGTCAGGCAACATTCAATAGAACAGAAACAATATAGCAGACGGCAGCTACCAGTTGAGTAAAGTACTTAATGCTGATATATTTTGGGGTTACAATTTAAAAAAAATGAAAATTGAAAAAACTAAATGGCAACGTATGATAGATAATAGATGGACAAATATGTAATTTGAGTTTAGGTTTTCACAAATTGGGGTTTTCGAGTCAGCCTAAAAAAAGATGGTGACATGAAATGCAATTGTTGATGGTCTCAGATGATGAATTATCAATTATGTAAGGGTAAATATCGGTTAAGGTTAACTAATGAAAGAGAGAAACAATCAATTCATGAGCATGACAAAATGCAATTCATACACTTCTAACTAAAAGTTCCTACAAAACATAATTGGAACAAAGCTTACCGGATCTTTGGAGTCAGATTCAACTATTTCTCTTTTTACCCTGCTCGGGATAGGTTTACTGTAAAATCAGGAAGTTAGTGGATTGTAATAAAAAAGGTGCAAGGCAGAATATAAATCAGGGAGATAACAAAATATACCGCTCATCGTCAACATCCATGTCAGATTCTGGATCCCATCTTTCATCTGCATCATCTTGATCTTCATCTGCCTGAATATCATCAAAAATAATATGAACATATCATTGACTATTGAGTACCAAATAGCTACAGTTGGTTCAATACATAAAAGAGTTGTTATATCATTGTGTGAAGTTGTGAACTAGCAAGCAATGTGATGTAAATGACAAGTATAAATTTCAAAGACATCTAGAATCACAGCTAGAGCTGGCAATTCGGGTTCTGAGTCGGGGGTCTTTGGGTTCGGGATTCAACGGTCTAATCCAAATCCGACCCATAAGAGGTGGCGAGATTCGGCTTTTTAGTGCAAAATGTGCAGGTTTGCCCGATCTGATCCAACCTGAAAATTGATCCGATCCATATTGTGATCTGATCCCACAAATGTGAGGGTTGAGTTTCGACTTTCGAGTGCCTGTGGATTCGGGTCTAAATTGCCAGCTCTAATCACATTTATGTCAGATGTACCAATTTAAAGACTTGACACATTAAATTATAAATATAACAAGATTGCCAAGAAAATATCCCAAAAAGAAAAGAAGGGGCAGCTGCATAAACAAACCTCTGGAACCTCAGTATCAGGGGGTCTTTCCTGAAATGGGACACTGGGTGCATGTTGAAGTCTTGAAAGATTTTCAAGAAGTTTTGACCGTATTTCATCTAGCAACTGGCGTGTATTCTTATTTTCCATGTTACTCGGGGCAACATGTAGAGTGTAATCTGGACCAAAATACTCATAGTATTCATGTTGTGGCATTTTGTCTTCAACTTCTACTCCAAGTGCAACTCCTGTCTGCATTGCATAACATAAATTTAACATTTAGAAATTGTAAACTAAGATAGAATCACAAAACCAAAATTCCTGAGAGAGAAATAAGAATTATCAACAGAACAGTGAAACAAAATTCTTATGGGTAATGAAAATGACCAACAATAACCAAAACCAGCACTCAAATAGTTTGAAAAAAAATTGAGCTGGAATTGACATAAAACTTGGGATTTAATATGGTGAATAAAAATACCTCGTAGCACCAGCAACGAGCAACATTTCGAATGGTATAACCACCACCTCCCAGTAGCAATAGTGGCACATTGAATGATCTCATATATCTAACACAATCTGCGTGACCTTTGATTGAAAGGTTAAAGCATCCTAATCTGTCCCCAGACAATGAGTCAGCACCACACTGAAGAACTACAGCACCAGGCTTGAATATTTCCATCACTTTCCCCATTATCGGCTTGAACAAGAAATGGTAGCTCTCATCATCAATCCCATCATCCAATGGAACATTAAGGGAATAATACTTCCCTTTTGAATAACCGATGTCACGTATATCCCCAGTACCAGGGAAGTAATCTCCAAATTTATGGAAGGAAACAGTCATCACTCTGTCGGTTGTATAAAATGCCTCCTCTACCCCATCTCCGTGGTGGATATCAATGTCCACATATAAAACACGCTGCACAACCAATAAGGGAAAGTTAATATAGAGGTAAAGATGCATGCACTATCAATACAGGAATAGATAATGTCATAATGAGTAGGGCTGGGCACCGGTCCAAGGCAGGACAAGACCGGATCATCAAGAAGCGGACCAAATTCTATAGAAAAATATTTTTAAATAATTATAATTGAAGTGAATTGGGTGAGTAATCATGTAATACATTGTACCAAAAGTAGTAAAAACAATTTTTATATTAAAAAATCCAATAGATTTAATTTATAAAAGCAACTCAAACCGACCCAATCAGTTTATATTTGGTTGGTCCGGTCCAGATCGTTTATTTGTACAGCCCTCAGTATGAGACTAAAAATATGACTATGCCCTAGATAAAGCAAATTGTTCACTATCCCCATAATACCAACAATCTAAGTATGGTGTCACCAACATGGCAATGCTTTATATACCATAACTATACTAGTAAATTGCAAGCATTGTATTAGACTGTTTTAGAGCAACATACAGTTAGTAATTTAGTTACGTGTACTAACATGCCAAAAAAGCCAGATACGAATGCATCATTACTATAGTTATTTTTATAGAAACTAAGGAAATCATCCCCACTTCAGTTAAAATACAATAAGTAATAATAAAAACAATAAATATGGGACCTAAGAGATCTGCTTCTCACAAGATTTCCAAAAGCAATATGCAAAATACAAATAGTTTATGAACTTCACTTTTTCAAAGTTGCGCTCCTAGAAAGTAGAAACCACTAAAAGAAGCTTACATCCTATAAAGGCAAATATTTAGTTATTCTGGACAGGCTGAATAACTTCCTATAGTCTTAAAACCGACCAGGTCGGCGAGAGAATAAAAGAACAGTATTTTGCTTTCCTAGGTAACAACAAACGAGCCAATGAGGAGAACAGGAAATGATAGGACTTTTCAGAGAAGTTCCATTACTGACAGTGTGGCATAAAATTAGCTTCCTGATCTCCATTAGCACTTTGGTGATAAAAAATTCTTGAACTTCCCCTTCCTCTTCGTGACTGAGAACTTCAAACAAGCCTCATTGTGGCAAATATGGTTGCTAAAATATCCAATTCCCGATTCAAGACGATGAACACCCTAAACGACTCAAAATCACTACTGAATCGGACATGGATAAGAATTGGGAAAGAATCATACGATTTGGCCGATTTCCGATTCGATTCTCCTGATTCAGCCGATTCACATATGTTGGGCCGTAAGATTATGATTGTACTAGATTGGGTTGAATCTTTCTTGACCCGTATTTTTCCTAATAATAACTGATATATTTATCATATAACTATTTTTTGAAGTTTGGTGGGATTGTGCCTGAATTTTCCAATTCAATTCATCATATTTGCATTTTGATGCCCGATATGAATCACAGTGGCAAATGTATATAAACTTGCAAAAGTGATTACATTGGACTGACTTATCTAACAAACTAAAGCAACTTGGCAAAGTTGATATCTTCAAAAAAAAATCAAAGGCAATATTCTTCATATGTGTATATGTGTGCGAGTATGTGTGTGTGCTAACTTTATGATATGACCAAGTGAAATTTGAAATGGTCATGGCCACTTGTATAGTTACTCCAATAGTTGTGTTGAAATAAATTGAACATTTTATCCAAGCCAGTTAGGTTATGAGAAGCTATTTGAAGTTGAATCATGAAGAGTCTGTTTGGTCTTGCAAAACATTATATACTTGAGAATTGCTAAACCCAGGACATTACAAGACACTAGTAAAGGATCAATATGGAATCTCACCCCCCAATAATCAACATCAAAAACGATAATCAACAATATCCCCACAAAAAACATGTAGTATTTTAGTATCTGATTAGAAATTCAGTTTCAAGTATTCTCCCAGGCTCCAGCTTATATGCCAAAAAATAAAAATAAAAATGTGGAAAATTATATCGACAGAGCAAGAGATTTGAGTAAATACATGCGTATACTTAACATATTAAGACTAGTTGTTAACCAATCCAATAAAAATACTAAAAGCATTTAAAAAATAGACAGTACAGAACGTATCAGTAAACAAACCTCGTGCTGTTTGAGAAGCTCCAATATTGCCAAAACGATGTCGTTCACATAGCAAAATCCTGAAGCCTCGCACTTCTTTGCATGATGCAAACCACCAGCCCAGTTGATAGCAATGTCACAAAGACCATGATTCAACTTAACAGCACCACCAACTGATCCACCAGCATAAGTTTGACAAAAAGAGTAGAGGCCGTCAAAGACAGGGCAATCCTCACCGACATTAAATCGCTTGAGCTGCCTCAGTTGATCCTGCTGTGTTTCTGGGGTTATACTCCTCAGAAAGGCCACATAATCATCAGCATGGAAGCGGCAGAGATCTCTATCCCTTGCCGGAAAGGGCTTGAGGACCTGCATGTTCTGAAGCAGGCCATAGTGGGCAAGTAGAGCATGAGTCATGCGAATGCGATGAGGTTTCATGGGGTGACCCTGTCCATAGTAGTAATTCCCCACTTCCGGGTCATAGAAATAACACACCTTCCTCTTCACCCCATCAGCCCCCGACGGCAACGAGTTTCCTCCAGAGTCCATAACTATCTGTACAAACCCTGACTAATTTACCTTATAGCCAACACCCCTAATGACAGTTCATAAAATTAGCACAACCCACAGCACAAAAGCAAAAACAATACTCAAAATCAAAACAAAACAAAGAGAAACAATTCCAATCAAAATCAAACAAAAGCATTACAAACTGGAGTACAGTGCATGAAACAGAAAAAGTACTCAACTTAGTGAAAAAAAAAGTTAAAGCTCTAACAACAACGACTCTGAAAATAAAAAAGAGATCAGCCCCTGATGGCAACGAATTTCATCCAGAATCCATCGCTAGTCCTACAAATCCTAACTAATTCACCTTATAGCTAACAACCCTAAATGAAAATTCTTCACAAAATTAGCACAACCCAAAGCACAAAAACAAATTGCTCAAAATTGAAACAAAACAAAGAGAAACAATCACCAGAGAATCAAAACCAAAGTACTATTATAAACTGAAGTACAGTGCAGAAAACAGAAAAGAACTGAACTTCGAGAAAGATTGCAAAAATTAAAAAGTGATACTGGTTGGCCCCTGTCGGCAACGAGTTTCCTCCAGAATCCATCACCACTCCTACAAACCCCACTTAAGGCACCTTATAGCCAACAACCGTAAAGACAGTTCTTCACATAATTAGCACAAACCACAACCAAAAAAGAAAAATCAATGCTCAAAATCGGAACAAAACAAAGAGAAGCAATCAACAGAGAATCAAAAGTCAAAACCAAACAACAAGTATTATAATAAACTGAAGCACAATGCAGGAAACAGAAAACAGAACTCAAGTTGGAGAAAGATTCAAAGCCCTAACAACAATGACTCTGCAAAAATCAAAAAGCCATCGCCCCCGATGGTGAAGAGTTAGCACAACCTACAGCACAAAACTAAAAACCACAATGAAATTCTTCACAAAATTAGCACAACCCACAGCACAAAAACAATCTTAATGCTCAAAATCGAAACAAAACAGAGATAAACAAACACCAGAGAATCAAAACCAAACCAAACAAAAAACATTAAAAGAAAAACTCAACTTTGTGAAAATTTAAAAGCCCTAATAACAATGACTCTAAAAATCAAAAAGTGGGTTTCCTGGAAAAACAAGCATGGTCTCGATTCTCAAGCTTCAACACTCAAACAAAGCAACGCAAATAACAGTATGCAATGTCGAAAATAAAGAAATTACGAACCAAACACGAAGGAGAAGAATAAACGGACCGAAATCTGAAGAATCATACACATTCAAAAAATAAAGTGAAAAATTGAAGAGAGAGAGAGAGATGGTAGAGATGTACCTGAAACTATAAGGAGCAAAGAGCAGAGGCAAAAGCAGAGGCTCAAAGGTTTGTTGAAGAAGGTGAAAAATGGTACGTTGGGCGTTAAATTAACAAATGCGCCTGAGAGCGCCACTCGCACTATCGCATTACATGAAGAAGAGAGATCTATAAGAAGACCACATTACCAATTTTCAATACTAATTAATTAAATAATTTCTTATAGATTAAATGGGTTTGTCTCTCCTGCACTGGTTTTGTCTAGTTGATGTGTCATCGAGCTACGTCAGATACAACGTCCACGTGTGTATGTCACGTCAGATAAAACGATGTGTTTCATTATTTTTTTACTCCATAAACAGCTAAAACGGTGTCGTTTTAGGTATGAATGATAAAAAATGAAACAGTGTGATGATGTGGCATGCACATGTAGACGATGTATCTAGCGTGAAGTGACGTGTCAACAAATGTTGGCATGTCACCTGAAAATCAACTACAACCGATAAAATGAGTTTGATTAATAAAGAAATAGTTTAAAATGGTTCAAAGCTTCAAACAAGACAAAACCTAATTAGGAGATAAACCTAAAAAAGAAATGCGTCGATTCAAGAGAGGCAAAATCATTTAACCTTTTCATATGTTTGTTAAAGTTGAGAGAAAGAAAAAAAAAAAGCTAACTTATTGGAATCAGCAATTTGGACCTTATTCAACGGAAATATAAAATGTGGTGGGTTCGGGGCTCATAAAATGGACCATGACTACACTTTGGGTTGGTCCGGTCGATTTGATTTGACTTGAGTAAAATACGGGATCAAGTTGGGCAAACCTATACTTCTTTTGAGTCGGTTTGAGATTAAGAACTCAAATTTTAAATTGTCGGCTCTAATATTTATTGAGTCATCTCTTCACCCACTTCAACATTTTCTTTATGATAATTGTATTAGTGAGTGAGAATATAACATATTGTTATTTGTTAATGGTCACTCATACTCACTATATTTAATTATTTATAAATAAGAAACCATAGATTAATTAAATTATAATAAATGAGTTGGGTTAATTTGATTGATAGACTCATTTTAAATAATAACTCATTAACTAATAATCTTTGTGCACTCTATAATGTCACTGAATAAAATTTAAATAGTTGTTGAATTTATGGAGAGAGCAAATATATGGTGTTTGTGTAGGTCAATTGATAGTTTGTTTTTATTAAGAAAAAAAACAGTGACCAAATATATATTGTTGTGGACATGAATTACTCAAATTCTCTAAAATTCCAGAATCATCTAGGCCTAAAAAGAAAAGGAATGAAAAATCTAGGCCGAAAAGATTGAATGTATGAAAGTTGTGGGCTGTGGCTAGGGTTAAACTAAGGTTGTGACTTGTGAGGCCCAAATTAAAAGCCTAAACTCAACCCAAAGAGTTTTGGGCCAAGAACAAGGCTTGATCCACTTTGGCAAAAGTAAAGCAAAGCAAAATAATCTAATGTAATGGTTGTAAGTTGAAAGTTCGTAGGAGTAATATGTAATTAACCCTATTAAGGGTTAATTACATATTACTCCTACGAACTTTCAACTTAAAACAAATATATCCCTAGAACTATAAGTCCTGACAGATTACTCCCATAAACTTTTCAAAACACTATTCCGTCAGTTAATTGGATGGAAAATTCACATCTCTCATCACATGTCTTACATGTGACTTTCTATTTTGTTAAAATACCCAAACTACCCTTATTAATCACATATTCAAGAACAACCAAGAACAATGAAGATTCCGGCAATGATTATGAACTTTCCAACCAAATCTCATTCTAAAATTTCAACAAAAATCCATCATTCCAACCAAATTTCATTTCTAAATTCCAACCAAAATCAAAAGTTCCAACAAAAATCCCCATAAAACTCAAAATACAACTAATTGCAATTACAAACATGAACCAAAAAAAAAATATTAACAGATAGCAAACATGAACAACAAAAAATGAAAAATAAATAAATAAAATAAAGCCTCCATCGCCGTTCATCTTAGATCTGGACTGAAGCCTCCAGCCGTCGTTGACTCCGACTCCAACCGCCTTCGTTGTGACAGAAGAAGTCGTCTCCAGCCGCCGCCGTCGCCATCAACTTGGGAGAAGAGGTCGCCTCCGGCCGCTTGCTCAGACTACTGCCACATCGATCACGGAAGACGCCGAAGTAGCGAGAACACGCCGGAGCAGCAACACCTGGCCGGTCGAGCACGGAGCACTGAGCAGATTTGCTCGCCGGTGGTGAACAGACTCGGCTCCTCCATCGCCGGAGTGAGTAGAGCCGTCGACTTCAAGCCACCGAGCACACCACGCATCGATCTCGCTGCTCCATCACCGGCATCACCAGATATCGCCGCTCAATCGCCGGCCTCACCAGATCTTGCCGCTCCATTGCCGGAGACCACCCATCGTCGAATCCCAGCCACGCCGGTGAGTGAGAGGTTTAGGGTTTGAGGTTGTTCAAAACTTCCAGATGAGATTTGTTTTTTGTTTTTTAATTAAGGGCTTGTTTGGTTAGAGATAGTTGAATATTATGAGGGGTATAATTGTCTTTCTATATAAACTTAACGGTGCTAATAACAGAACAGTGTTTTGAAAAGTTTATGGGGGTAATCTGTCAGGACTGATAGTTTTAGGGATATATTTGTTTTAAGTTGAAAGTTCGTAGGGGTAATATGTAATTAACCCTTATATTAATGGATGTCCAATTATGTTAGTACTCCTAAACCTCTTTTACCTGTAGTAAAAGTATTTCCTATTTGTG